>VZRS01008309.1:186-64852 GCA_013398055.1 Ifrita kowaldi
AACCCCCCCACCAAAAAAAAAACAAAAACCAACAAACCAAACCCCACCCCTTCGCCCACTGTGCAGAGTCTTTTGAAGGCACTTCCTCTCACATGATGTCCACGAAGAACTCGCAAGGGTTGCCCATGGCCTTCTGGAAGGACTGGCGGCTCCCGGTGAGCTCGGGCGGCACGGCGCTCAGCTCGCGCACCGGGGGCCCCCCGGGCGGGCCGCTGGTGCCGTACACCTTGGAGCCCAGCTTGGGCAGGCTGTACAAGGGGGGCACCCCCGGGGGCCCGTACGAGTGCTGGCTCTGCTGGCTCCTGTCGCTGGCCGAGCCGTGGCTGCGCTGGCTGAGCTGGCTCAGCGGCCGCTCCCGCCGCGCCGCCGCCTCCGACTCGCTGCCGCTGCCCCCGGACTTGCGCTCCTTCTCCCTGCCCACGGCTCTCCTGCTGGTCTCGCTGGTGCTCCGGTTCGAGCCGCTGCTTTTGCTCCCTGCCACCCCCACGGACAAGGCGGGGAAAAAAAACAAACAGGAGAGAAGAGAGGGGTTAGCTCGGCTCTGCTGGCGCGTCCCACGGGTGCTGGTGGGGGCGGCAATGAGGGCTGTGCCATGCATGGGGACACACGGACACCTCGGGGAAGCAGCGGCTGAACTCCAGCTCCGGGCTCCAATCCATCCCGCCGGGACACGGGGAGGAGCAGGAACGGGAGGACAAAGCAGGAATTTGGGGGCTGACTCAAGCAAATGAGGTTTAATTCTTATTGTCTGTGTTTTGGTGTTTCCTAGCTTTTCCACAAGAAATCCCTTTGCCTCCTGTGTCACCCTTGGGCACACTCAGATCCCTGAAGTTTTGTTGGCTTCGGTGGGGAGGTTCTTTTAAAATTCCTCACTAAAGTGTGGTGCTGTTGGAGAATTCCCTAGAAAACAGTTCCTGAACTGCTCTGCCATCAATCAGTAACACACAGGATGTTGTTCCCAAGAGAGGCCACTAAATCTTGGAAAACCAAAGGATTGCCACTGAGTATCAGCTGAGTTGTTTCTACAAACAAGCTACACTAAACTTCAAGAAGTGATTTTTTATGGAAGCTGAAGGTCTTGCTCTGTTCCCGTGAGAGATTAGGATACAGTTCCAAACTAATTTTTATTTTTTTAAAATCCAACTAATCAACCCAAGGAACATCCCATTAAATTCCACCTTAGTGCAAGATGGAGTTCCCAAAAAGGATCCCCAGCCAGCAGAACAGGGGACCAGCTTTCAAGTCTGAATGAGCCACTGAGCTGGGAAAAACAAAATGATTTTGAGCTGTTCCTTCTTGAGCTACAGATGCCCATCACTTCTGCTGCTCCAGCTGCCTGGGGAGATGGGAAACCAGGCTGGTTTTTGGGGGGAAAGGCTGCATTCCCTGCAGAGTGCCAGAGAGATGGAAAACAGACCACAAAACCACTGGATTTTAAGTGAATATTCTGAGCCTCTGAAGTGGTATTTGCTGATTGTTATGATCTAATAGTGCAGATAAAAGAGAGAGGACACAAAACCCCAATTCTAACACTGTTTTGAGTGCAGCCTTGTGTTCCAGCACTCCCAACACCTGCCTGAGGCACCTGGCCATCAATAAATGGGCCGTGGAAGGGCACTGGCAGAGAAATCCAACCCAGAGGGGTGACACCATAATAAATTTGGACTATTTCTTTTCTGGAGAACCTGGGGCCAGGGTTTTCCCACCTGATTCCCTCCCCTCTGAGCTGCTGCAGCACAGTCCCCCAGGGGCCAGACAGGTTGACATGCCAATGTCACACCACTGTGCACTGAGACAGGTTGAGGGTCCAAGACAATTCAAAATAAAAATAAAATTAAAAATTAAAAAAAAAAAAGAATACAGCTAAACATTTGGGTCACAAGAGTCTAAAAATGGTCATGCTGTGAATTCATTATGGAGGCATTTGAAGCTTACCAATCCCCTAGAGTCAGCCATTCCTCTAGGAATCCTTCAGTCTAACGCTTGCTCAGGACAAAACAAGGGAATAACAGTTACAAAACAAGAAACAGCACAGAAGTTGTCTTCCACGAGGAAAGAGTGGAAACCTTTCAGAGCTGAATACCCTGACACCTTTTGGGAGGCTCTCCACAGCATGGATAAAATACCATTCCTTTCCTATTCCAGCAGCAGGGAGAGAATTCCTACTGCTCACAGAAACAGCTGCCAAAAAACCACCCCCACGTTCTGTCCAGGGCAATCAGTTTCCAGTTCTAAAACCTCTGTGAGCTTCCTGGTGGATATTTCTTATTTTGGGATAAGGTGAGAAGCAGCTGGGCTAAAATCCCGTGAGCAAGCTCCTGTTCTGAAACCCTTTTGTGCTGTTCTGTAAAATCTGACTGGCTGTGGTAAACAGGGGTAAGTGACATCCAATTTACTGCATGTTCACTGTAAAAACACAAGGAGTCCTCACCTCTTCTTTACTGGCAGCATTTCCAAATGCAAAACTCACTCTGGGAGTGATTAAAAAAAATTAAAAAATAATATCTGTACAGCCAAAAATGACATAATTTTATTTACTAAGGTTAAAAATGAATCACAGCATCATGCTAGGGCAGCAAAGGAGGAGGGCAGGTCTTTAATCCATGCAGAATTCTCTTCCTGTCCCTGTCACACATGCCAGCAGAGACTCTCCTCCCTGTGAGCAGTGTTTCAGCCCTGGAAACCCCTGGCTGGCCACCTCCCACTTGTCTCACACCAGCATAAAAATGTGATTTTCCTTTTGCTCTGAGCACTGAAGTGAAAGCCAAGAGCTCCTTGGTTCTAATCCCTGTCCCACCAGTACAGAAATTGCCTCATTTCCAGCGAACTCCAAACTCCACTGCTGGCAATTCCTGACTAGGTGAAGGCCTGGCAGTTTCCACAGAGAGCTGAAAGCCAAACCCACTCCTCCACAGACACAAACACCTTCCTTTAAGTGCTGTTGCACACAATCCATGCAGGGAGCAAACAAAACCACGAGACAGGCACGGACAGCACCAAGGAACTCAAGCAAATGGTCGGGGATAATGAGAGCTGTGGGATTCACACCCAATTAACCCCTCTTACCTTCACTCTGCTGGCTGCCTGCGCTGCCACTGCCATAGCTAAAGCCTGGATCTTGGTATGCTGGTGGGAAACAAGGAGGGGGCAGAGGATACTGGTAGGGATATCCTTGGCCCAGGGGCCAGGGAGCAGCGGGATGTGGGAGTGGAGCCAGGGTGTCCTGGTCCGAGGCGCCGCTGGAACCGTTGTTAAGGTTCAGTGCAGCCAGATCTGGGGAAGAAAGGAAAGGTGAAAACTTCTTACCCAGCAGGTAAAATGATCCCTGTGAATTCATTTATGGAGGCATTCGAAACTTAGCAAGCTCCTGGAATCAGCCTTCTTACCCAGCAGTGAGAGGTGAGAACAGGGTGAAGACATCCCCCTTTTCCAGACTGGAAACTGAGTGGGACTGACAAGCAGAGAGTCTGTGGCACCACCAGAAACAAATCCTGCTGCCCCCAGTGCTCTACTTGATGGGTTCATCCTCCCCCAAGTGCTCTCCTTGCCTGGGCTAACAGGGAGCATCAGCCACTTGTCACACAAGTTCAGGGTAATGACCTGTTCTGGGACACCCCTTGTGAAACCCCACAGAATCCCAGGACAGTCAGGGTTAGAAGGGACCTCTGGAGATCACCCTGTCCAAACCCCCTGTCCAACCCTGGAGCAGGTGACACAGGAATATGTCCAGCTGGGGTTGGAATATCTCCAGAGAGACTCCACCCTCTCCCAGGGCAGCTGCTCCAGAGCTCTACCACCCTCGTGGAAATTCTCCCTCACGAAATTCTTCATCATGAGGACGCACGAGGGGACTCTGTGTGCATCCTTGAGGCACAAAAGTGACACAGGGACAGCTCTGCCCTTCCCAGCTGGGGACTTACTGCCACAGAGATCTCCAAAGACGTAATAGCACTGCTCTGAGAAGGTGATTTTGTTCACAGTGTGCCTGAGGTAGCCGTGTTTCAACATGCTGCTGGCGTATTTCCTGGCCTCCCGGCGGTCCTTGAAGCCTTCCACGTGTGTGTAAAGCCAGTCCACCACGTCTGCTCCTAAAATGGGGACAGCAAGAGGAGACACAGGATCTTCTGAGCCAAACTGTGCCAGCTGAACACCTACATGGACACTGACACTAAATACCCACGTAAAAAATCTGATTTACACACACTGTGCAACTCCTTTGAGCCGCAGCAGTGAAAATTAATTTTTCTCTGGATTTTCAGAGGAGAAGTGACTGGGAGCCACCTTCCTCAAGAGGCAGATTTTAAATTGCCAAAACACCTGTGTTCCAACCCCTTCCTCAACAAAAAAGCACCTACAGCCTGAACTGACTGAAAGCTAGCACAGGCTGACTGGCTGTGGTGATTTTAAATCTAATTAAGAGGCTTTATTAAGGTTGTGTGGTTGTCTGGAACTGGAATTCCAGTTGCTCTGCTGAACTTGGGCAGATTTCTAGAGCCACCTGAAACCCTGAGATACAAAACCAAAGGATTAAGAACCAGCTCTGTGTGGGCACAAGAAATGTGCAGCAATTTTGGCTGCCCAGGCTCAAAGAAGAGTTATTTCCTGTCACACTTAGATCTGTCCATAAATGGAATAGAAGAGGTCACAGACATGAAAAAAAAGCTCATAAAAAGGCAGTTTCTTGAGCCTATTTCCATTAAGTCACTGGGTTTTTTTCCCCCCACCAGCACTCCTGGGATCTGCTTACCTATGACTGCATTGGAGATGGTGATTTTTAACCACATCCTGTCCCGAATTTCAAGGCCTGAGTCTGGCAGCTGCATAACCTTGACAATAGTAGCCATGTCACTCTTCACAGTTAAGGGAGATTCTTCTAATTCTAAAAGGAAGAGAGGTCACAGGCTGCTTTGAAATGAACTGAGTCTGAAAGAACTTCTCAGCTCCCGGTTTGGATGAAACAAAAACACAGTTTTACCAACAGATGCAAAAAAAAAGAAAAAAAGAAAGACACAAAGGTTCCCAAATGCACCCTCATCCATGGAGTAAATTACAGCATTTGTAGCAATTCTTCAGGTTTTGTGCCCAGTGCCACCAGTCTGGTGACAGAAATGCTGAGTCCCCATGTCTTGGCTTCCCAGTGCAGCTACAGGATCCATTCTGCATCAGGACTGGCAGAAAATGAAATCCAGGGAGTTCTGTGATCATTTCCCCTTTCAGTTTCCCAGGAACAGCCCTTCCACCCAAGGGATCAGTGCACTGCATGGAGAACTCTGTGGGACAAGCTTTTGGGGTTTGTTCTTTTGGGTTTGGGTTCATTGTCAGGAATAACACCCATCTGCATGGACAAAGAGGATGACCATGGCTCAGTCCATGCCCAGTTGTTTTTTTTTAAAGATCAGGACATTCTTGGGGAGAATTGAAATTAGAAATCTCCCCTCATCAGGAGAAAGGACAGTGATTTCCTCATAAAAACCCTTCCCAGGGACCCAGAGATGGCAGCCTCACAATCCACTCCTCCCAGGATTACTCTGCCCTGCATCTTTCTTGGGGAACACTTTAAAAAACAGCTCCCAAATGCCTCCACAGCCATTCCCAGTTCACACCATTACAGGCAGAGCTGGATTCCCAGAGGCTTCACTCCTTCCTGATCAATTTTTACAATAAAATCAGAACAGGGTTGAGGTTGATCTTGTCGAATTCTCCTTCCTGCCCCATCTTCCATCCCTAGAAAATTCATTTTTGTCTGTGTTTGTAGCCCAGACCTTTCTCCTGCAGGAATTGAGAAACTTTCCTCCCCTCCCTCCTCCCAGTTCCCCACATCACCCACCTTTCAAAAGCACTTTTGTCCTTTTTCAGCCACCCAAAATTTTTGACAAAAAAAGGTACAGCAAGCGTGAAACAATGAAAACTGAAAAGCTTCTTTCCATACATGCACTGCCAAGATGCATGAAAACATCCCAGACCAGCTCTGCATGCAGCTTCAATACTTACAAACCTCAAATAAACACTAAAACTTTGCTTTTGCTTTAAGTTAGTTTGGTTAGTGGCAAAAAGCAACGTGTCTGGGGAAAAAAAATACACCAACAAACTAATGTCCAAGTACATGGGGAGCAACAAATGGTATTTTCTTGGAGACTTGTCATCTGCATATGAACAGAAAATCAATATTTTCTAAGTTCTAGCTGCTGTACAAATATGGAAAATTCTAAGATGCATCTGAAATGCTCCCAGCTGAATTCAGTCAGCTGTGGAAAATTCACCCAGCCCAGGTGAGGGCAGGTAACAGGGCTGAGCTGAAGGAAGAGGTCACAATAAAAATCAGGGGTACCCTTTATTCTCTTGCATTCCAGAAAGGAAGTATTTTAAGTCACTGGCACAGAAATGAGAAGCTGTCTCCAGAAATGCGGTTCTGCTCCCAAATACCTTTATTTTCAAAGAATGACTGAGAGGGTGCCTGTTCCCCACTTCCCAATCCCAGCACTATAATCAAGGCACAGGATACAGGAATTGTTCAAGAGGAATGCTGAGTACAGACTCGTTTGACAGCAATCAGCAGAGACATTGGATTCCAGCAGTACCTGTAAGGCTCAAAACAAATCTCAGGATAAAGCAGCCAGCAGGAAAGGGGTTCACTTGCTTCCTACTGCAGATTATTTCCCCTCAGTGGTGCTGCCTGATGTCTAAAAATGCCTACAAAAAAACCCCTGGCCTTTCCCTCCAAGGTGAGGTGGAATTTCATCTTATAAAATCTGAGACATTCTACAGCCAACACCACACAGGTCTTTAAAATCCTCAAAGTGTCATTTTGAGTAAAAGAAAGGAAGAGTTAATATTCCTTTAACAAATTTTCAAGATAAGGAGTTGGAACATGGTGTTAGTAACACCAAGGCCGTGGTTTGATCCCTGTCTGGGCCATTCACTTCAGATCTGGACTCAATGATCCTTGTGGGCTCCTTCCAATTCAGAAGATTCCGTGATTAGAGTGCTCTGAGAGGCTTTGGAATTAAAGAAACCTCTCAGAATCCTGACAACCTCTTGGTTTCATGAATATGATTCTTTTAGACAGCCACAGACAGACAAACCAGGAAGAAGGTTGAAGTCTAACCATAATTTCATGTGGGATGTTAAACTCAGTTTTAGCTTGCTCGGTAAGTTCTAGAAATATAAAAAAGCATAAAAAAGGATAAAAAAAGGACAAAAAAGTATAAAAGAAGGCCATGTGAATACCAGGGAAGGATTTCCTGAATGAAAAACGAACACTATTGCAGAAATTTATTAAAAACCAACTGAAGCTAGGATGGAGCTCTCCCATCCACCTGAGGGGATAAACCTGAACCTATCTTTAAAAGCCACCAGCAACCACTTCTCCCTGAGACAAAACCCTGACCAAACACCTCTACATCAACCTCCAACCTTTGTCAAAAGTTTTCCTCATTTCCCCAAGTGTGAGAAACCCTTCAAGGCCTGGCTGGCGCTGCCGCTGTCACCGTGCCCGTGGCCGGGCCCTGCTGGCCCCGAGCAGCCCCCTGCCCTGGGCTGGCCAGGGGGTGACTTACTTTCCGACTCGGGAATTGAGCTTGTTAGTGAGGAGCTGGTAGATGTGGTGATGCTCATGGAGGGGCTCATACCGTAACGGGGGTACGCTCCCGTCATGGCCGTGGTATGAGAGATCCACGCCGCGGGGTCGATCGGCCGCACCGGCTCAGCTGCGAACAAAAGGCACAGAAAACGGGGTCAGGCTCGTAGCAAACATCAAGATTTTGAAAGATCTGAGGGGTTTTCTCTCGTTCTCTTCTTGTTTCAATGGTTTTTCTACAGGTTTTGTGGGAGCGAGGTCCCGTAGTCTGTACCACCACCAACGGCACAGAAAACGGGGTCGGACTTGCAGCAAACACCAAGATTTTGAGAGATCTGAGGGGCTTTCTCTTGTTTTCTTGTTGTTTCTCTGGTTTTCCTAGGAGTTTCATGGCAGTGAGGTCCCGTAGGCTGCACCACCACAAAGGGACAGCAAAACGGGGTCAGACTTGCAAGAAACACCAAGATTTTGAGTTGTCTGAGGGGTTTTGTTTTAGTTATGTTGATTTTACTACAGGTTTCACAGGAGTGAGGTCCTGTAGTCTGCACAGAAAGTCCCATAGTCTGCACAACCACAAAAGGCACAGAAAACGGGGTCAGGCTCGTAGCAAACATCAAGATTTTGAAAGATCTGAGGGGTTTTCTCTCGTTCTCTTCTTGTTTCAATGGTTTTTCTACGGGTTTTGTGGGAGCGAGGTCCCGTAGTCTGTACCACCACCAACGGCACAGAAAACGGGGTCGGACTTGCAGCAAACACCAAGATTTTGAGAGATCTGAGGGGCTTTCTCTTGTTTTCTTGTTGTTTCTCTGGTTTTCCTAGGAGTTTCATGGCAGTGAAGTCCCGTAGGCTGCACCACCACAGAGGGACAGCAAAACGGGGTCAGACTTGCAAGAAACACCAAGATTTTGAGTTGTCTGAGGGGTTTTGTTTTAGTTATGTTGATTTTACTACAGGTTTCACAGGAGTGAGGTCCTGTAGTCTGCACAGAAAGTCCCATAGTCTGCACAACCACAAAAGGCACAGAAAACGGGGTCAGGCTCGTAGCAAACATCAAGATTTTGAAAGATCTGAGGGGTTTTCTCTCGTTCTCTTCTTGTTTCAATGGTTTTTCTACGGGTTTTGTGGGAGCGAGGTCCCGTAGTCTGTACCACCACAAAAGGCATGGAAAATGGGGTTGGACTTGCAGCAAACACCAAGATTTTGAGAGATCTGAGGGGCTTTCTCTTGTTTTCTTGTTGTTTCTCTGGTTTTCCTAGGAGTTTCATGGCAGTGAAGTCCCGTAGGCTGCACCACCACAGAGGGACAGCAAAACAGGGTCAGACTTGCAGCAAACACCAAGATTTTGAGAGATCTGAGGGGTTTTCTTTTAGTTATGTTGATTTTACTAAGGGTTTCACAGGAGTGAGGTCCTGTAGTCTGCACCACCACAAAGGGACAGTAAAACAGGGTCAGACTTGCAGCAAACACCAAGATTTTGAGAGATCTGAGGGGTTTTCTTTTAGTTATGTTGATTTTACTAAGGGTTTCACAGGAGTGAGGTCCTGTAGTCTGCACCACCACAAAGGGACAGTAAAACAGGGTCAGACTTGCAGCAAACACCAAGATTTTGAGAGATCTGAGGGGTTTTCTTTTAGTTATGTTGATTTTACTAAGGGTTTCACAGGAGTGAGGTCCTGTAGTCTGCACCACCACAAAGGGACAGTAAAACAGGGTCAGACTTGCAGCAAACACCAAGATTTTGAGAGATCTGAGGGGTTTTCTTTTAGTTATGTTGATTTTACTAAGGGTTTCACAGGAGTGAGGTCCTGTAGTCTGCACCACCACAAAGGGACAGTAAAACAGGGTCAGACTTGCAGCAAACACCAAGATTTTGAGAGATCTGAGGGGTTTTCTTTTAGTTATGTTGATTTTACTAAGGGTTTCACAGGAGTGAGGTCCTGTAGTCTGCACCACCACAAAAGGCACAGAAAACAGGGTCGGACTTGCAGCAAACACCAAGATTTTGAGACATCTGAGGGGTTTTCTCTTGTTCTCTTGTTGTTTCTTTGGTTTTCCTACGGGTTTCACGGGAGTGAGCTCCCATAGTCTGCACCAGTCTATTGCATTTATTCCACCCTCATCTTCAATGCCACTCTCATCTTCTGCGGACTGGGAACAAACTGGTTCCAGCACCACCAGCACAGCCCTCACCAGCAGGAGGCAGCTGTGTTTGTCACATGAACACAGATCTTTTACTGCTACTGAAAATGAGATCATTTTCAAAGTGTTTTATATGTATCACTGCTGCTTCATTCACATTTTCAAAACACTTGGTTTAAATTCTAAGAAGTTCACGTGTGAGAAAATGAGGCTTTTTTACATAATTATCTCTAAATCTTTTATCAATTGAAAGGTTAATATCATCTCCCAAAAGGTTAGGAGCTTGATCCAAAGATAAGAACCAAGAGAAAACCTCCCAGGAATTCAGTGGGCAGTGGAATCTCAGAAAAAGTATCTTGAACCTCAGGTTCCCAAAAGAAAACAAATAAAAGAACTGGCCTGGTAGAATCTTAGATGCCAAAATAGGTGAAAATATTCCAGACCTTGAAGGCTCCCCAGGAACCCAGCAAAGAACCCAAATTTGTACTCACCCCTGGGGATGGTGAAATAACTCCTGGGAGTAGGGTCCCAGCATTTGGCTACTGTTAGGCTGATAGGTCTGGGAAGAAAGAAAACAGGTAAGGAGGACTCAACCTTCCTACAGAGTTGGAAATGCTACAAGAACTATTTGGAACAAACTTAGTCCTATCCAGCAGTTGTCAAGTACATTCTGAGAATGGTTTTGGGAAGCTTTATAATATTTTCAGTATGAAGCACATCAGGATGTTCCTGGCTCTGCACAGATGATGAGCACTGTTGGAGAAATCTATTGGATGATCAGCTCTTGAGATATTAAAATGCTCATCACATAAACAAACAGTGCTGCTGAAACCAGGCAACTCCTCCTTCGTGTTGGTTTTGGCCAGAACCAACCTCACCTATTCATCATTTACACTGAGAAGTTCACAGCTGAGATCAGTCATGCTGATGGGTATCAAAATGTTGATTTCTCTGAGGTTTTCCCAGCTCCAACAACTGCACATGGAGGATAAATAGGAAGAGGTTTTGTGATGTGCTCACCCTGGTTTGGAGACTATTTCCCGTAGAACCCGAACGGCATCGTCATTGCTCATGTTCTCAAAATTGACATCATTCACCTGAAAGGATGCAGAAAGCAGAGGTCAGGCTTTGCAGCAGCAAAGTTAAAGATGTTTTAATAACTTAATTAAATCCCCCAATTTATCTGCCTGGTCACTGCTTCCATTCCTTAGAGCAGCTGCAGAAATGTCATTTCTCAGAGCGTATCACAAAGAATCACCAATTTCAGTGATCTTTGTACCACATTTCTCTGAGTATCCATGAATTCTGTTCCCTGGTTACTAAAGCCATGGGGTTGGTGGGATGGCTGAGCACAGCAGCAGGATTTGGGGACAGGGACCCACCTGCAGCAGCATGTCCCCTGGCTCGATGCGCCCGTCCGCTGCCACTGCCCCTCCTTTCATGATGGAGCCGATGTAGATGCCACCATCCCCCCGGTCATTGCTCTGTCCCACAATGCTGATTCCCAGAAAGTTGTACTTTTCTATATGGACACAAAGTGGAGAGTGGGGAGGGGAAAAGAAAAGCAAAGTGGTTGGAGTGATAGCAAAGAGCGAGGCTGCTTCAGCTTTGAAACATCTCTCAACACATCTGCAGGGTCAGGTTTGACTTGCAATGATCTCAGGCTGCTCTCATGGTGAGTATTTGCCTGGCACCTTCAGGGAAAGGCTGCTCAAGACAGGATTTTTTCATCCAAGACAGTGTTACATTTAAAAAAAACCCAGCAACAGGAAGAGCACTGAAAAGACTTGTCCACACCTGGAAATTAGCACTGATCACATGAAGCAATTCTGGTTCCACATGTCAGAGAGGCAGGGAGGGTTTGGTGCTACTGAAAGGTGCTGAATTCATTGGCAGCCCTGCACATTTCTGTCTGGCTGAGCAATGAAACACATGAGCAGCAGAAATGCAAACCTACAGTGCTTTTCTACCCTAATCCCTCCAGATCCTGGAGTTCCAGCTCCTTCCCTAGAAGGAAGACTGATCTGCTGGTGAAAATGGCCCAGGACTATCCAGTTCTGGATTAGGAATCCAGGCACAGTCAACACAGCAGCAACTCTCAGCTGCCATTCCCTTTGTTCACCTGGCATCCTTTCAAACCAAGGAATTCTTTCCTGGCTCCAAAGGCTCCCACACCATCACAAAATACATCTCTACCACTTGAAATTCATCATAAAAAACGTGGCTTGTCCTCTTACCCATGTTGAGTGTAACAGTGATGATGTTCAGGGACATGGTGGAGTCAGTGATGCTGCTGAACGAGGACGACTGCAAAACACAACAGAAAAGCCTCAAGGTTTGAAATGGCTCAGAGTAAGAACTACTGAGGATTAACTCATCAGGAATTGATTAACAGGTTTCCAATTGAAAGGCATCCAGAAATTGCTGAGTCTTCCTCAAAATTATGCTTCATTTAGAAACTTTAAGGAAAGGAATCTGAACACAGCCTGCACTTTCTCCAAAGGTTTGATCACAAAACACACAGAGCACGCTCCCAGATTGAGGTTTCTCAACTGAACTTCACATGAATAATTTCTGCTTCCTGGCTGTGACTGACAGGCAAACATTTAAATCCTAAAGTGCCCAGTGGAGTGTGAATTATGGCACCCACAGCTCCTCCCTAAAGGGAGGAGTGAACAGCAGATGATCCTGCAGGAAGTGCGAGGACAGACACACCCCTGCCTCCGAAATGAAAGGCAAAGGTGCTTATCAAAGATCTTCTAAAACAGTACCCTGTGATAAAGAGTGTGTCAGCTCATTCTTTGATGTGTGAAGACTGAGATTTATGGCAGAACAAAACAGACTCTGTCCTTGGGGTCACCCTCATCCTGCTGCCAAGGACTGGCACAGGAAAGGGCAAAGGCAAAGGTTTGAGATTTCCTATGAACTTGGGTTTCTCCTTCCAGCAGAATGCAGTCTCAGGGCATCTCATACCCCTTCCCACATCATAATGGAGCTTCTCCTCCAGACTGGCCTTGGAAAAGACAAGAAATGGGATCACTGAACAGTGAAAGGAGAAAGGGAGAGGTGAGAACTTGACTTTGGATCCGCAGAACTTCAAATGTAGAGATTCAGCTCGGACTGGAACCAAAGGGAGCGACAAAACTGAATTCAACAGGCACAGACCTGTCCTGGATCCCTTCCTGAGTCAACAGCTCCTGTCAAAAATCACAGTTCACCTCCCTGGATGATGCTGGTGCCAACCTTACCCTGTCAATCTGCCGCATCCTTTGTTTCCTCCTCCGGCGTTTGTGCTTCCGGATGAGGCGGGATGAGGTGCTCTGCTCCGTGGAGCTGCTCAACCTGAGGGGAAGGAGAGCAAATGTCACCCCTGCAAGGCTCAGCCACCTGCATTTGCTGCCAGAAGGAGCTGATTCCTGCAGCAGCAGGAGAGGGAAAATCACACAGACACGGAGACGATTCCAGCTAAACGGCAGCAGGGATCAGATTAATAATTTAATATTACACAGTATAATTTAGCACTTGTTTTCTTCTGGGACCAAGTCTGAGTGCAACCCTTAATGCTCATTTTTGTCAGTCCTGTCATGGTGCTGTATTTTCTTCTACTGTTACCAGGAATTCAAGGCTTGAATTTAAAGAAATCAAATAGAAATTGATGACAGAGGGACAGTGAATATGATTTACCTTCACACATTCTGTTACTTTTATTTTGCTGTGGGGTTTTTTTCAGACCCTTCAAACTTGTAGAACCTAAATGTGCCACATTTTACATATATATCTTTAAGATCTTTAGGAGTTTGGAGCATTAATCATCCTCCTTTTACAGAGAGTGGAATGAGACAGAAATGGATTTGCCCAAATTAATTTTGGGAGCCTGGCACAAAGCTTAGATTACTAAGATACCACCACAGAGACATCTCTATTTAATATGTTAACAATGGCAAAAAAAAAAAGAAAAAAAGACAAAACAGTGCTCCATCATTAACCAAGATTTAAAAATCCAACCTTGTACAACACAAAGCAAACAGTGCCAGGTTTTTTCCACATCCCTGCCTTCCAACTTCCAGCCACGTGCAGGAATGTGAGAATACCTCAAAAACTTGATCCCAGCAATTCCAAAAAGGAGCCTGGTGTCCTGAGAGCACAGGAAACCCCTCTGGCCTGAAATGAGGGTGTTTTCATCAAGCATCACCCCTGCAGATGCTGGAGCTGCTCAGAGGGTGTGAATCTCCTGCCATTCCCTTCGAGTTCACACAACTATTTCAGGCATGTTAACCTCACACACTCCTTCTTCCCCTCCCAGCAAGGGGAACTGAAGAGCCAAGAGATGGGATTTTTTCAAAAAGAGATCAAAAATGTGATAATTCCTGGTTGGTGGAACAGCTCACACAGCACCTGGCGTTGGGAGGTTTTGCCTTCCAACAGGAAAAAGAAGGAGGTCTCAGCCACAGGGCTCCCAAAATGGGGCTTTTTCAACATCCACCTCTTCTGGAAAGCACCAAAGATTGACACAAAAACCTCCTCTTATATTTTGCTATCAATATTCTCCCCCTTCCTGCTTCCTCTCCCATTTCCTTCTCCTCCTCTTCCCTCCCAAAACATCTCATCAGAGGATTCAGTTAAAACTTCCCAGTTTAGGATAATCTGAGGAAAGCCAAGGCACACTGCTCACTCCACAGTGAAGCTGCCTCCTCTTTGAAAGGGCATTTTTCTCTCAAATTAAACCAGCAAAACCAGAGTTTCTTGGCAAATCTCTGAGCTTCTGCTACCAGGTGATAACATGTGAGAAGTGAAGGTGTTCTTTGTTGTGTTTTTGCCATTCTGCTCAGTACCAGGATGGAAGGATGAGAATCAGCTCCTTAGAAAAGCCCCAGTTCAGGTTTAGTTCAGGAGGACACACATTATTTCAGAGAAAAATTGCAGCTAAAACAGCCTCTCACATCAGTTGCACAAAACTGATGATCAGAAAGCTCTGCAGGAACATTCTTACACCTAATTTCATGTAGCTGTGGCACATTTCATCATCTCTCCTTGTAATTTCTGCTCAATCCACAGCCTTAATGCATCCTTGCTGAATCCTTAATATTCTGGGAGCATCTGGATGCTAAAAAGCAGCTCAAAACTACTCTAATGAGGAATATTTTGCTCTCTGAAGCATCCCCAGAAATACTGGGTAAAAGTAGTTGTTGTTACAATTTGATGAGCAAGACAAGATGGTAAATTTGAGCTTTTGAGACAAATAAAGTGCAAAGATGAAAAACAAATCTGGAGTTGTCACTTTAGCAATTAATTTCCTGCACCAGCTACTGCCCAAAACCCTGACTGCACTTCTAACACAAAGGTCAATAAATACCACAGATTTTTTAAAACATTGTAATAACAATAACAGTAGCAATAATAATAGTTGTGACCATTTTTTGTCCATTCTACAATCCCCAAAGGAAGGGGGGGAAAAAGGAAACATTTGTTAAAGAAAGCTTATCCATATGGCTTAGAAAGAAATGATGGAATTTCTTTAATGAGAAATAAACACCATCATTTTTTGCAGTGAATTATTTTAGTTACAGTGAACTGAGAGCAGCAATTGCTGACAATAATCCCACAGCTACAGATGTCAGCTCTGTTAGACCTAAGAGAAGACAGAAAAAAGACTTTTACTGTGAAGTTCCCTACATCACCCTGTATTCAAAATCCTACCTGCAAACAACACAAACATTCAATTACATCCCACCCTGAAAAGAAAGGAAATAAATTATTGTGCTCCCACTGTCACTCTGCACTGTCCTGGAATACCTGTGAACAGCTTCATTCACCAAAACAAAACATTATTCTTTAACTGAATGCAACAGAACTTCCTTGGGCTGGGAATTGCCCAGCTCTGCTCCACTGCTCCGAGTTAAAATAAAACAGTGCCAAACACACAGAGCCAGAAAAGCATCCCAACCTCACAACCTCTTCCCTTCCAGGACAGCAACATCCCTTCCATCTCATTTCCTCCCTCAGTGCCTCCTTCACAAAGCAGCTTCTGCCATCAGAGCCCAGCAGCTGTCACACACCAAACTCACCCCTCAGATCCCTCTGTCCCCAGGCTGGTGTCTCCAGCAGCTCTGGAGCCTTCTCCATCTGCTCTTTGCCTGATTTGCCTCTACAGAAAACCTCTCCCTGCCAGCACAGTGCCTGAGAACATCATCCCTGGAACACAACAGCATACCTTGGAGCATTCCTTTGAGTGGTTCTTCCTGACTAGCTGGCCTGGCAGCTCTTCCCTGTGCCAAAAGCTCCTGCCCCAGCCTCCAGAGGGAAAGGCAGGCGCAGCAGCTTCGAAGAATCTCTTTCTTCCCGGGTCAGACTCAGGAAGTTTTATTTTATTCATACAGAAGGATTTCGCTGGGTCTGCTCTGTTGTGCCTCAGTGGCCACCCTGCCTGTGCTACTCCTGCCCTGCTGCATAGCTGGCTGCCATGGAAATGATTAATTTATTTACAAGAAACCCGAATCAGCTGCAGGGTTGTGGTCGTTGTTGTTGTTGTTTTTGTGGGCTCCAGTTTTTAGGGAGGGAAGGAGGGCTTGAAGCCCTCAAGGGTTTGGGAAGGCTCAGGTGCATTCAGGGTAAGGACTGATCTTGCCAACCCTCCATGCACGTGAATATCCAGGTGAAGCACATCCAGAAGGGGGATTTTTAATATATTTTTAATATCTATTTATATCTGTTTTATTTACAATGACTTTTTGTATCTCCAGGTGTTGGCAACTTCATCATGGAATGGTTTGGGTTGGAAGGGACCTTAAACTCATCTCCTTCCACCCCCTGCCATGTGAAGGGACACCCTGCACTTCACTGGGACTGCAAAATAAGCTCTTGAAACTAATTCAGGAACAAATCTTCAATGTGCATTTAGTCACCCTTTCAACCCTTTGGAAACACACAGCCTTTTATCAGAATTTGGAGGAACTGCTGTTCTTCTGCAGCTCCTTAAGCCCTGACCAACTCCAAGACCCAACAGATCCACCAAGATCCATAAGCTGACCATGTCTGTAAACACAGCAAGGGGTTCAGCATCTCCAGGAGCAGTTGCTCTTTGCTGCTTCTATTACATTTATTTACATCCTTGAAAAGAAGTATTTTGAATCCAACAAATGTTTTGGCTTAGGGGCTTCTTAAGGAAAAACAAACTTATCTTTAGATATAACAAAGATGTCTTGAAATGAGAGGTATTTTTTCAGTAGGGAATAATTCACACACTCTGTGTCTGCACAAAAAGGAAGATATAATGAAGAAGCCATAAATATATGGCAGCCCAGGCTGCCTTTGCAACAGCATTAACTTTGATGAATTCCTGAACTGCTCACAGGTTTCAGACCATGCAATTACCCAGGAATTCCTTTATAATTGAGCTCCAGTGAAGTGCACACTTATTAGGAATCTATGCTGACAGTATTTTGTTTTAATATTCACACCATTACTTTATAAATAGGTAGGCAGTGGCACAGTGCTTTGATCTTGAAATGTGACCATTCTTGCTATTAAAAGGAGAGGAACACAACTTTTTCTTTCAACTGGAACAGTGGTTTGGACAGTGACCCAACAACTGAGCAGTGATTGCACACAACGATGTCACTGATGAATGACCAGTGCTCGAATCACAAAAGAAATAAAAGGATAATTAAAAAGAAAAAAGGAGGGGGAGGAGAAAAAAAAGAGAAGATGGAATCAGAAGAGGCCAAGAAGGCTTTTCCAGCTGTGTCCCCGTGGCAGGGCTGTACCTGCTGGTGTTGTCATCGTCCTCGGAGTCGATGAAGCTGCTGGACTCCAGCTCACTGCTCATCATGGTGGAGGAGCTGTCATAGCCAGGGGGGTGCTCACGGTGCCTGTCCAGCTTGGGGTGCCCATTGATCCTGGGGACTGGAAAAGCACAATAAAGGAGTGTTACAGGCAGGGAAGTTGTGGCACTGGGAGCAGCAGGACAATCACACCAACAGCTCTGCAGCAGGAGCTTCCTGCCAAAACCAGGCTCTTTGCAGAAGCTGATCCCTCTCACCAGCTGGAAAACCTTCTGTCCTGCTGGTCTGCCCTCTCTCTAACTTTTCCACCTGCCTATGGCTCAGTTTCTGGGCAGGCCATAAACAGTATCAGGCATGGAAAAGCACTATAAAGGTATCAGACACCAACAAGAAGCTGTGTCAATGGGAAGGGACAAACAAAAGCAGTTTGAGCTTGGCATGGACAGTCCCAGCAGCACAAAAATCCTGAAAACAACATTCCTGGATGAATTTTATTAACATCTCAGCCATAAAAGCACCTGTGCTGCACATTCCTGTCCCTTGCGTGGGCAGCACAGGACATCAAACTCACACTGCCTTGACCATTCAGGTGTTTCAGAGCAATTCTTTCCTAATCCCTGGCTGTGTGAATGCTGTCAGACACAAACATCCCCACAGATAATCCCCTCCCAGGAATGCCTTTTACTTGAAGGCAGCAGTGGCTCATCTTTTTTCTAGAGATATATTAGGGATTTTCCTCAGCAAAGCAAACTCATCCTGCACCTTTCATTGGAAGATCCTTAATCTCCAAGTGTTCTATTTTACCAGGAATGTCCCTTTCCCTGGAACAAGAAAGGCTCAGCTTGATAAGGCACCTGGTAAAGAAATCAATGTAACAGCTTCAAAGATAGGCTGAGATTTTAAACCACCCTCTCCAAACTCACAACTCCCAGGTCTAAGGGATTTGCTCTTCAATTACAGAATGGAAAACCTGCTTGCAGGAGAAACTCCTACTTCCCTGCAGTAGGAATTATACCTGATGCATATTGAGAGTTAATTAATTAAGTAAAAGGTTTGCTTTTCAAGTGAAGTATCAGAGAAAGTTTGACAAGTGATGCTCAGTGTTTACTAAAGATTTCCAGCACCAGGAGAACAATCAGGAACAGAGGAAGCCAAGGCATGGAATAAACCTGTTTTATACCTCCCAAGCAGCACCAGGTAGCCTTGAGCTCACAAGAAAGGTTTCCTGTATAATTAAGGTGTGCATTTAAATCCATAAAGTTTTTTTGCAATTTCCCTACCCAAGTAAAATTCCCTTTTCCAAGCTTTTCTAATGTTAGCCAGCATTGTTTGGGGGCAATAAACCATTACTATAACTGAGTACTTTCCCAAACCATGATTATAAGGGGTTTACTCATAAAATACTCCCATGTAACCAAGTTTAAGTCTAAAGAAGAATCATTCCCTGCTCTGCTTCAGTGCCTGTCCCACTAATGACCAGGGACTTTCTGCCCTGCTGACCCCTTGCCCTGTCCCTTCATTAGAGGATGACAGAGTTCACCAGGACAGGGTGACAAAAGCCTTTCAGTGCCTCAAAGAGCTGAGAATAAAGCATAGCCTGCGAGGGTAAAATATGTCCTCCCTGACTTTTATCAACAGCAGAGCAGGCCCTGCCTGAGGGACAGAAGCACATCAAAGACCAAATCAAACAAGCCCTGAAAGCAGAAAGGGAAGAGCAGCATCTGCTCAAGGGAGCTGGGAAGAGGCTTCTGTGCCACTGCAGAGAACAAGGGTGAGGGTGGCTCAGAGAGAAGGCACAAGCTCCCAGTTAGGAGGGAAAACAACTCCCTCCCAAGCCCTTCCAAAGGTCCTTCCCATGTATTAACAGGAAATGTGTTATCACTTCCTCAGTAAAGACTTGTGGGCTGCAGGGCTCAGTCCCTGCTATTTAAATAGGGATGGACAATGGGATTGTCCACTCCTGCTTTATGGGGATATCCCTGTACCCTGACCTGCCTTGGGACTGAAGTTCTTGGGAACCTCAAACAGCCTCCAACCCCTTCACCCCACACAGGCTCCACGTTCCCATCCCAGCTGTTCTCCAGTTCCAGCCCTTCTGCACATTCCCTGGCACACACCGTGGTAAAAAATCCACATATTGCAGCAGCAAGGGGAAATCTGCAACAGCTCCTCTTCCCAAACATTTGGGATCTGTGAGCCTGCCCACATGAAGAGCTTCTCAAGGCACAGGCATTTCTCAGCTGGCTGCACAAGAGTTAAGTTCACCCCACAGCAAACTGGGTGTTGAAACACCAGTGTCGACACTTGGCATCTGCAGACTTGTCAGAAACCGAGCAGCAGCTATAAAACATTCCTCAACACCCAAAAAAAACCCCTTGTCCCTTAATTACCTCCCTAATTAGAGCTTCCACAGTCCCCTTTCCCACTCCTCCTCAGCAAACTGACACGGGAGCTTTGTTCCTCCCAGCGAGGGGTCCCCACAACATGTGCCAGGCAGACCTCCCACGGCCCTAATTAAGATCCTCACTCCACTTTCACTTAATAGGACTTTGTCAACTTTCCAAAGCAACAAGGATTTTTGTTGCTTGAAGAGAGAAAAGGGGAGCTCTGACATCCTGATTTTTTTTTTTCCAGATCAGTTTTCCTCGAGATTTTCTTGCTGCTTGTATCCGCAGTGTCACCCAGCTCCCAAAAAGAGTTTTATTATGTTCCTCAAGACGCCACATTCTCTTTGTGGGGATTATTTTGAAATCAAAGAATATGCAAGCTCAGATGAACATTCATTGGCTGTGCACTTAAAACAGGAATACAATTTAAGGGAAATGGGTGGAAAAGCTTAGGGATACCCAAAATCCTTTGCATTTTTAATGGGAAGAGGTGTGAAAACGGTGTCAGATCACCAGGTGTGTCCCACACCTTCCAGCCGCAGCTGGCCATCAGCATTTACCACGGCCTGTGTGTGTGTAATTGCCCAGCAGCAATTCAGCAGAAACAGCTTTTCTGGGGTGAGTAATCCTGCAACAACGAAGGAAAACACCCAGGCTGCTGTGGTCAACAATCCACCCATGGTACCACACTGTTAATTATCACCCACTGGAGAACCTGGGGGATTTTTACCATCACCCAGACTCCAAATCAAACCTCTGGAAGGACCTTGTTTGCAGTTCAAGCCCAGACTGAAAGCTGGCAACATTTTCCAGTAAAATGAGGAAACAATTTTTGTAAATTGAAATGGAGAGTAGCACAGAAAAATCTTTGTTTAGTGTCCCTTTTCTTCCCTGGGGTTTTCCCAACCTTAATTCTGTGGAACCTCTCAATTCCAGTGCTCTGGGCTCAGTGGACTCAGCCTGTTTGACCTGTACAGGTTTTAGCTCAGTGGTTTCCCTCTTCCCAAAAGGCTCCTCAGCACCTTTTCTCACTCCACTTGTTTGAAACGAAGGCTGTTACACCCTGCTCCCGTTTTCCTGTGGAACAAGAACTCCTTTCTCTTTCAGGGAATCCAGGGGAATCCTCTTTGCCAGGGTGGGTGATTCTTTGTCCTGCACTTTGTACCAAACAGTTACAAACGCAGGGAATTGTGCAGCTGGGTGAGCTGCTCCTGTGCCTCTGGAATAAAACCTCTGGCACAAACCTGTGATTAAGGCAGAGCTCCAGGGAGATCCCTCACCCTGCCCCTCTGTCAACCACCAGGGCTGTAATTTGGGCATTATTCAAACGAGTCCCTGCAGGAGCAGATCAAACACTCTCACTGCATTTCCTGCTTTCTGCAGGGAAAGGAGGATTTATCCTGTTTCACAATGAGGGGAGAGGACACAGCTGCTGCCCCTGGAACAGCTGTGATCAGCTGCCACAGCCCTGCTGCCCTTTCCCCATCCTTGTCCCCCTTTTCCTAGGGCTGTTCCCCAATTTTACATCCAGCTGTGCTCCACACAAGACATGAAGGTGCAAGAAAAGAATGACTCTGTGTCATTGTTATTAAAAGGCCTTAAAATCCTTCCCAGGATTAGGGAATTTCACTTCTTTTAGTATTTTTGAGGGCATAGAGCTGAACTGTGCATTTCAGACTTGCTTTCCACTGAAAACAACTCACGTTTTCATGAGTATTGTGTTATTCATGTGCTATTCATGTATACATTTTATGTGTTATTACGTGTACTGGATGTTGTTATTATTAAATAGAATATTCTTATGACCACAGAAACACAAAGGACATTAAATATTGTATTTTAAAGCAGTTCCCCTTGCTTTATGCACATTAACAAAACTCACCTGCTGCAGAAGGCCTAAATTCAGAAAACAGCTAATGTTTGTGACATGTTCTTGCCTGGGCTTTGACAGAAGGAGGAAATTTTATCCCACTTCTTTCTAAATGTATGAACTGGTTTCAGACCACTCCAAGCAGAAACTCCTGTGCTCAAATAATTCCATACACCAACACCAGCTCTTATGCCAATATCCACAGCAAAACATGAACTGGCACTGATTTAATGCTTAAAACAACTCCCCTTTGCACATCCTTCTTGCAACAAGTTTTTAACACAACACTGTGAGAGGATTCTGCCTCTTTCTGTCATTTCCTAAAGGAATTTGCAGTCAGGATCATGCACAGACAGCTCTCTGCTCCTCCCACTGAGGGATTTTCATTCACTCTGGATCAGTGAGACTTTGGAAGGGTTAAATGGACAGAAACCCTCAGCATAAATCTGATTCCCTGTGTTCTAACTGGAGGCAAATACTTTGGTGGGTGGAGCTGCGAATAAAGGCTACGATGGCATCTCTTGGGCTCAAGTATTCCAAATTCTGGACCATTTTAAACACAATGGGTGGCACCTATTAATTCTTAATTAAGCCTGGAAATTCTTGTCTGGCAACGAATGAAAAACCCAAGCTTACTTTGATGTACAGACCAGAGGCAAGAGATGGAGTTCTGCATTTTATAGGTGCACTTTGGGTGCATTTAGGTATAGAAACAGATCTTCAGAGCCCTTGTTACACCAGCATAAAACACCACAGCTGAGCCAAGCCTTGAGAAATCAACAGCCAGTCCTCTCCAAGCTCTTCATCTTCTCACGCTGCAGAAAGTTCTGCATATTGT
The DNA here is from genome assembly GCA_013398055.1 of Ifrita kowaldi. Lineage (NCBI taxonomy): Eukaryota > Metazoa > Chordata > Aves > Passeriformes > Cinclosomatidae > Ifrita > Ifrita kowaldi. The sequence goes on from VZRS01008309.1 coordinate 22,778, forward strand.
CAAAAATAATCTCTCTGCCACTTCACCGTGGGTTGTGCAGACCTCTCGGAAAAACGCTGAGCTTCAAAGAGTTTCAGAGCAATTATCAAATTATTCCATTAAAATAATAAGAGTCCCTGAAAGCAGGCAGGAATGCAGACACAAGTCTCTTCTGTTCGTGCAGGAGGAGTTGTTGCTCTGAAAGATGTGAGGAAAGTGTGAGGGAAAGGGGGAAGATGAAGCAGGACTCACCATCCTCGTGCCCTTCCCGGTTCCTCCGCCGGTGCCGCTCCCGCCGGTGGCTGATCACAGACTCTGTTCCTGTCTCGTTGTCCAGGCCATCCCTGCTGCTGGCAGCGTTGGGGCTGTCACAGAACAAATGGGAACAATCACTGCAGCCATCCCTTTTTCCCTTTTCCACACAGACAGTCACAGCTGGGAGCACGTTGGTGCAGCAGCCAGAAAACTGCTCTGAGGCTGAGCGCTGCCAACTGCCCCGGGCTGCTGGGCCCACCCCTAAACCACCTGAGGAGTGAAAAGAAAACCCAAAAAACCACCTGAGGGGTGAAAAGACAGCCCAAAATCGATGCCCTGAGACCCAGAGCTGTTTGCACGAGTGCTTGCACATCATCCTGACACTGGAAAAGCTGCTACAGGGCTGTGCATGACATTCCCACAGGGAAGAAAGGCTCCTGCTGGGCCAGGAGAAAGGATCATTCTGGTACGTGCTCAGATCCCAGCCAAGAGCAGAAGCTGCAGCTCACTGGCACTTTTAATTTAGAGCTCTGAGCTTGAAGGGTGAAGCCTTGCAAAGCTCACAATAATTAAGTGCACAGAACCACAGAATGTCCTGTGTTGAAAGGGACCTTAAAAATCATCCAGTGCCACCCCTGCCATGGGCAGGGACACCTTCCACTAACCCAGGGTGCTCCAAACTGGCCTTGGACACTTCCAGGGATCCAGGGGCAGCCTCAGCTTCTCTGGGAAATCCAGTCCAGGGCCTTAGCACCCTCACAGAGAAGAATTTCTTCCAAATATCCAACCAAAACTCATTCTCTGTCAGTGTGAATCCATCCCCCGTTGTCCTGTCACTCCAGGCTCTTGTAAATCATCTTTCTCCATCCTTCCTGTCAGCTCCAGTGCTGGAAAGAGCCACAGCTCATTTTACTGGATTAAACTGAGGAAACTGCCCTAAAGCTCCCACAAATATAACAGTGAAAATATAACCTGATGTGGGCCAAAGCTCTGCTGTGGAAGATCTCCCTCAGAAAGTGACTCCTCATACTCCTCCTCTCTGACCCACAAATCCCAGCTGATTCCCAGTGGAGTCTCCACTCTCCCCTGCCCTGTGTACCTGTAATTCATGCCTGACACATCCTCACCCATGCACAACAGGGAGTGCAGTGGCCATCCTTCACCTCCAGCAGAGCATCACTGATGTGTCTCTCCTACAATTCCCTGAGGCTGGACATGCACATTTCACACAGGGAATTAAACCACCAGCACTGGAACCAACTATCCCCCACTCCTGTGGCAGCTGGAGCCAGACCTGGCTGTGTGGAACCACACTGAAGGGTCACATTTCCACATTTCAGAGGCTGCTGTGCCTCCTGCACACCCACACCTCTCTGTGCATCGATGAAATGCGCTGACATGCCCACCAGAGGAATTAGGAAATCGGGGTTGTCGTTCAGGACAACATCTGATTGCACATTTTAATCCCTTCCAAAATGCCTGGGTGGATTTCAGTGCTGCCACATGGCTTTTTACACTTCTTGTTTAGCCCAGCACAGCTGGAAAGGGGGAGAGGGTGACACATCGCTCAGGTCACTCTTGGCCATCCCAGCAGCACCATCTACTGACTCCTGCTCACAATTCCCACTCCTAAACCACCTCAGAACCCAAACCTGCCTCCAAAAGGTGGTTCCCACCCTACAAAAGGTGACTTGAACCATAGCAAAGGATGCAAAAGTAACTCCCAGCTGCCTTCTTCCCTCTCCAAAGCTGAGCCCATTAAATGCAGCTCCATTTTCAGAGCACGTGAGAAAGGTAACTCAGAGGTCATTGCTGCTCTCACCTCACCCTGCACCTCCACCACCAAACTCAGCTCAAAGTGGATTTGGCAACCCCCAAAGAGCACCAGTGGAGCATGAAATGCAGGCTGAGCTTCAGAACTCGCAGCAGGGAGGGGAAAATGTGAAGTTTTGTTTGGATTTCATCAACGATGAAGCAAAATATCAGAGCTGTCAGGCAGGGAGTTGTTATCACTTCGGCTCTGATAAGGATCTCATTCCCTCGGATGGCATTGCCTGCTTCACCTATTCCTTGCATTCTTTGTTGTCCAGCAATATTTCTGTTTGTACAATTGCACAACACCCAGCTCAGCTGGCACTTATTTATATAAGGCCTCAATCAACACTGAAGGAGATGACAGATCTTTGGTAGCTTGAAGAGCATTTAAATACAATCACAGGGATTTAGGAACCAAGAAGGTACAAGTCATTCTTATTGCACAACCACCACAGTAAAATCCCCAGAAACACAATTTTCCATAATTTCTGAGGACTACAGTCATGATTCAGGTTCATTTTACAATGAAAGACTTGTTAAGCTCAACAAAGAAACAAATCATTTCAAAATATGGTGGATTCTTTATCACTTTAATCTAGAGTGGGTGTGCTTTAAAATGAAATTCTGACAGTGACAGAATTTAGGGCTTCATGCAGAATAACTGAGATGCTCTGCCCTGTGTTCTGGACTATAAACTCATCCTTACCTTCTCTTCTGGACTGAAAAAATGAAACACAACAGAAAAATCTGCTGTAAAATGTTGAGATGTTGTAGGAAATTGTGAGGAGAAGAACCCAAAAAGGCATTAAGGGAAAACAAGTTTTAGTCTAGGAAAACTCCCCACAAGCCAGATTCTCTACTGGAGTTCAGAAAAAGAAAGAAAAAGGGGTCCTTCACCCCTCTGAGCATTCCCACATTTTCTCTGTAGTATTTAGAGACTTTGAGAACACTCTGGAAGAAGCAGGTGCTCCAGCAGGGCCTTGGATCCATGGCTCTGGCACTGAGCAGCACCACAAACCTCGTGCCTAATTCCAAGCTAATTATCTTTTTAAACAAAGCTCGATCTTGCAGCTGTTCCAGGCAGGTTTAGGCCAGGAAAGACAAAGGCCTGGTTTTATTTTCTGGCCTCTCCCAGCCAGTTCAGAACACAGGAGGGCAGCACAGGCCTTGCAAGACACTGCCAGGCAGGGTCAGGATTTCCCAGGATTTCTCGTCCCCTCTAAAAGGTTTTTATAAGTAAAAGACTCACACACAACACTGAGGGCTCTTCCAGGCAACAGCCACCCCAAAAAGCAATGGAAAACAGGCAAATCCACGCCAGATTTCCTTCTCCAAACACAGACTAAGAGCACAAGGCCTTGCTTTAAATCCTCCTTGTGGAAATTGCGAGGCCCTCCCTGGAAATGAAGGTATCCTAAGGATACCCCTTGGATGAGGAACAGGAAATAACAAGGCTGCCATCAGAGCAGATATTCCCAGTCTGGCCACACACAGATGGAGCTGGCAGCCTCTGCGTGGACATGGAGCAGGAACTGAATTATTCCTTATGGAAATTTTCCCTCCTGACAGCAGCGTTCAGCTGGCTCTGCACCCTCCATAATTACACATAACACACTAATCACTTGTCAGCCACACACTACAAAAAGCATTTTGGGCTCCCTCCCTACTTAACTCATCCACAGCAGGCTTGAAAATGAGGTATTTTGGATAAATATTTCACTCTAACAATGACAGGGGGTTTTCATTCCCATTCCCCTTTTAATTCCTCGATATTTTATTTTTATAGCAATAACAACAAACAGCTGGCTTGCAGCAGCAGGAGAAACGAGGGTGAGAAATAGATAGGAATTAAAATTTGATAAATAAATGGGAGAATTGGGTCTTACTGGAATGATGGGGGCCGGGAATCTCCGATGCCTCCCGTCCTCTCCAGGGGTGGTGGCAGGTCCGTGTGGCTCTCGGTACACTGGGAGCCCGTGTCAGAGTGGGAGCTTTCAGCCAGGACCAGCTGCCAACAGAAAAAAACCAGAATTACACCAGAATTACTCCCACCAGTTTCTCCACTCTGACCCAACGTGTTCAGCCAATATCCCGGGATCTGAGGGGAACTGGAGGGCGGGAAGCGCAGGGATCCCTGCCAAACTCGCCTGAAATCAGGTTACATTCAGTCTCCACGTGAAAACATCAGCAGCCTGGATGTGCACAGAATTCCTGCAAGCACCAAGAATTCTTCTCCTCTTGGAAAAACAGGCACCCCAGGCAGGGAGGGGATTTTGGGGAGCTGGCACTGCAGCATTCTCCGAGTTGCCCAAGCACACACGAGTTGTCAGCATCCCTTGCAAAATACACCCACATTTCAAGGCTGTGCTCCCAGCCTGGCTTTGCCAGCACGAAAATGAAAAGCAAAAGCTGGACAGTGGAGGAAGAGGTCCCACTCCTCTGGTTTACGAACAGGAAGGCAGATGCCCAACCTGAGAGGGTTTGGGTAAAATGAAGAGAATTCTGTGAAGGACTCAGTTAATATTTGAAATGACTGTACAGAGATTATTCTCCCATTAAGCTGGGAGAATTTTGCATATCCTAATGCAAAAAATATATTTAAACAGTCCACTGACCACACACAGCATTTTCTGGCCATGATCCACAGAAATTAGACTTGACCTGGAGGTGACCAGGGTGACTTTATCACCAACCCCCTGAGCCACTTCATCACTTGGCTGAGCCTCTTTAAACACTGTGCTTATAAGGTCTTTAATTAAATAAATCCTCAATTAATGATATAGACTAATACCTTTCACTAAGAGGCAACAAGGTCTCACTTCCTTTTATTTCTAGCTGTGGAAGAAGCAGAGCAGGAGAGATTCCAACTCTAACTGGTTAATTTATTGAGGACTAATTCTAATATAATGATCAGAGAGGTGCTGGCTGTTAAAGAAGGGGATGGAGAGGAGGGAACTGGCATTCAGGATGCAGGGAATTACTCCTAGGAGCATAAACCATAAATATGAGGAGGAAAACACACACAGGCTGTCAAAAAGGAACTGCCCGGAGACAAAACAGCTCCCCAGCACCACATGGAGTCAGCTGCATTATTCAAACTCTTATCACCAAAGCAAGAGCAACAGAGGAAACACTGAAGGGAAAAATAACACCAGCTTTCCTAATAACTTGATAATTAAAGCTGCTTTCTTCCAGGTGGGGAAGTTAAAGGGAGATGTTTAGAAAGTGTGTTGGTATTATGGAGATGCAAGGATGTCTCTGAGCCTGGAAGATTCCCTGAGGAATCTCTGGGCTTTCACTGACAAAATCAAACCAAGGGATGAAAAGAAGAAAAAATAAAGCAAAAAAAACCCCTGAAAGTGGGTGTAGGCAAGATCTGCACATCCCCTCAGCCCTCACACTCTGGGCTGTGAATGCAAAACAAGCCCTAGGCCTGAGGTATTTGGGAGCAGGAAAACACATCCCTCCTTTAAGCCTTTCTGCTCAGGGCAACAGCTGACTCCAGGAGGAGCCAACAAGGCAAATCCTTCCCATATTTTGGGATATTTGCTCTCCAGCATCTCCCTGCTCCTGGAGGAAGAAGCCTTGGCAAGGCAGAGCTGATTCTGCAGGAGGCTCTGGGTCACCTTGGCAGTGCAAAATCCACTGCAGCAAAGCATCTCCTGGTGAATGTTGTCCCTGGAGTGTGATTTCCTCAAGGATAAAGCACCGGGGACCCATTTCTTACTGATCTGCAGTGGCATTAGAGCAACAAACAGCCTCAGCCATCACCATTAGAAAGGGGAGAGGGCTGCAGAAATTCCCCACACTGATCTTCCAGCTGCACTGAGGAAAATAAACCACTTCAAACTTGAATCAGCTCACCACCAGACACAGTGAGCTCGAGATAAATTTGAACTCAAGATCTTAGCAGTATCTCCCCCGTTCCCAAGCAGCTTGTTAATCCTAGATAAACATCTCCCACACTTCCAGGAGTAAATCACAAGCACAAGAGCCATGACAAAGCAGTGGCCGGTGCAGATATTCCTGGGTTTACCTTCCTTCAAAATAAGTTCCAACCTGTGTCGGCTGCAGGCATTTCCACACAAAGCACACTTAATTCAGACACATCCCCTGGGGTGAAATTTTGCCCCTGAGGAATAATGATAATAAATAAATAAACCCAGGAGTGTGAGAATTTAAATAAGCTGTCTAATGTGATCTTGCTTTTATGATAACCACGATCTGGGAGCTTCTACAAGAGGTTTAAGCAGAACTTGAAGCAATTAAGTTGTTTAAACAAGACACAGACTGTCCAGATCTGTGTCTGGTTACAAGAGGAGCACTCTCACTCATCAAAGCTTTCCTTCTTCACTTTCAGCTCCCTGTGTTCAACAGCACTGAATATGAATGGGTGGCTGCAGACCAAATGAACAAAAAACACCCCAAAAGAGCACTGGAACAACATTTGTCGTGCTAGAAAAGAAAATCTGCAGCAGAAGGTGGCACAGGCAGCGAGAGCATTCCCATTGCACTGCCTGGCTGGTCCTTCCCACATATCAAAAGGATCTGAAAGGTGGAATTACACCCAACCCCATGGAATACTGGGCTCAGCTGGTGCTTCTGGATGGGCAGCAGCCCTGCCCCTCTCCAGGCACCTTGGAAAACGCCTTTGGTTTGGTGAGGGTTTGTCAGTGACTGCAGAAGAGGAAGAATTCTGGGCAAAATAGAAAGAATTCAGAGTGCACTTGTTGAGAGAATTCCCACATCACTGCCCTGGCTGCATGGTGAATACAGAATTCCTGCTCCCTGCTTTGCTGTGCTAGCTTGGAGCCCCTCCCTTCTCCCAACAGTCTGTAAATCATCATTAAGATAAATTTTTGTCCTTTTCTCTGACAAGCTAATAGGAATAAAACACTCCAATATTCCATCATTTTTAATGGAAAAGGACTGCGACAATAGAGTGTTTTTGCAGGAGAAGGGCAGAGTCACAACCAGCTCCCTGGCCACGAGCCAGCCCCGATAATTATATTTCCCCCATCAAGCCTCCCCTGCAGTTTTGAGTGGCAGGAGCATTTTCTTTGCTTTCTTGCTGGTGCTGTGTGCTGTGCAGAGCAGTGCCTGTGCAACAGCTGCTGGGTTCCACCCCGAAGGACAGCACTTCCAAGGGAATCCTGGATGTCTCCTGTGTGCTGCACGTGGAGGGAGTTCATCAAGAAGTTCATCAAGAAGTGTGGAACTAATTGCAGCTGTTGATTCAGTTCCTTCCATCACACTGAACACTGTTTGTTTTCACAACTGAGGTGCTGCCACCACACTCCCACCTATCTCATCCTTCCCAGGACTGGAGAGAGAGTACCAAACCTGGCATGTTGGAAAAGAATCTCAGGTGCTTTTGACACCCCCAGTGATTCCCACAGAGCCGCTTCCAAGCCGTGACAGGACAAACACCAGTGAGTTGTGCAAGCTCCACGGTGTGGTAACAAACCACTGCCTGAAAGCTCCTGTTTCCTTCCTCCTGTGCAACAGAAGGATTCCAGCATTCCCAGCAAAAAATCTCGCTGAAAAAACCAGTTCTATTGGAAGTCATTTGCAGAAATCAGCGTTCAGTTCACTGCTTGTGTCACCACCAGACTTCCAACTCGATCTCCAGTCTTCGGATCAGTTGTTTCACCTCTCTGTAGCAAAATCTCCCCTTTTTTTCCTCTCCACCGCATTTGCTGATGCTTTTCAATTAATTATGGTAAGGCCTGACTCTTCCAGAGCTCAGCAGAAATCTGAACAAACTCCCACAGGCATTGAGCCAGCTCAAGGAATGGCCTGTGCAGAGTCCAGGGCTGAGGACACCAGACAAAAACCAGCCTGGGGAGGGGAAAGAGCAAACATTGGTGCACTCTGCTCTCAGAGTCTCATCTGGCTAAATATTTATTAATTTATCAGCACGAAAAGTACAATATTTAAACTCTCACTGAGGAACAGCAAGGAACAGCAGCAGCTCTCAGTGTTTCTCTGAGCTCAGGGAGAGGTGAGGGATTGATCCCAGTGACTAAAGAAATACCCAAAAGAGCCATTTATATTTTTGACAGCAACTTCAGAACAGCCACACTCATCCATGAGTTGGAAGTAATTATTTCCTATAAAGTCACAGGCATCTCAAATCCCAAGTCAAAGCTTCAGAGACGTGGCCCATTATCCACACGAAGGCTGCTCCCAAAGGAACAATTGCAGAAAAGGGCTGTGCTCCACCAGGAATTCTCTCAAAGGCACCAGGATTCCACATCGCTGGAAAAACCTTATCAGGAAAGGGATGTTTATTTTAGCAACGAGAAATTGTCTACACTGAGATTATGCATGGGATGAATGAGGGTTTATACAATGTGTAAGAGACTGGCCCTGAAATCAGCTCATTTTATACAGAAACTCAACAAGATTCTGCTCCTGGGGATTTTTTATTCCCTGCCTCAGCTCTGGGCACTTCTTTCATTTCCCAGCCCTGAAGCTCCTGTGCTGCCCTTGTCAAATGGTTCTGCCCCACGCCATTAATTGTAATTGCAAATACTCTAAAATTGCAAATGGCTCTAAAAAGCTGATGTACAAACAGGACAAGTATTATCTGCTGGCACCCAGATAATGGGGAAGAAAAACCAGGGAAAACCTCACAGAAGGCAATGACATCACTGCCAGCCAATAGGAAACTGCACATTCCCGGCAGCCAGGCAAGGAATTGTTCCCAGATGTTGCAAATCCTTCCTAAAAAACAGAGATAACAGCCAGCCCAAGTGCTGGCTCTGAGCTGGCAGCAGCCACAAGCCAATTCCTGCCACACTCCCAGCTTCCACCAGGCAAAGAGAAGAGAAGAACATTTTAAGGCATTGCAAAAATTTTTTTTCTTCCACACTTTTTTTTTTTCAAATTGCCCAGTTAAGGACCGAAAAAAAAAAAAAAAAGCAAAACTGCATTGATAAATTATTACCAGAGAACAATTATATTCTGTGTTGTGTGTTAGCAGAACAGGACACACATCAGTTATTTCTGGTGTGTAAAAATGCATTTACTGTAATTAATTAAGAATTCTGACATACTATTGATGATAGTCTCTATATTGTTGAAAAACTAAAGGTCAACCACTGAAAAGGAATCTAGGAAGGAGCAGCTCTCTGTCCCAAATTATTTAGTGCTTAGAAGAAAAAACAACACAGCAACAACAACAGCAAAAAGAAACAAAAACACGCAAGCAGAAAAACAAACCCACCCTGAAATCAAAAGAACAAGATCTGAGATGCAGAGGAGAAAAACAAGCAGGACACAGGAGGGCTGGGGAGGAAGTTTAAATAGCTAATTAGCAGCAGGGATTTTAATTCAATAGTAATCCAGCTGTACATGGAGTTCTCAGGGCAGCCAACGTAAGCGACGACTAAAGACTTGCAGATCCTCCCTTGAACATTTTCCCCTATGGAAATCAGTCCTGCAGATGACACCAAGATCAAAGTTCCCACCTCTGACAAATAGAAGGATTCAAACGTTATTAAAAAAGATGAAAATCTCAAATTTCCAACCGTCAGTCATGGTGGAAACTTCAAAGTAGCCACTGTATCAGTCAGGAGGGGAGGTGCGGGGGGAAGAGGAGGCTCAGCTGGGGCGTGTGCGGTTCATTTTCCCATGTGAAATGTGCGGTGTGGCTGTGAAAAGCACGGAGAGACACTGCAGTCATTTCCAGGGAGCACCACGAGCCTCGCAGATGGGTTTGTGCAAGAATCCCAAGCTGTCTCCCACCAGCTGACACACGTTTTATAGCACTGGAGACAAAGAAAGCTCAGGCCCAGTTAAAAAAAAAACCCCAAACAGATAAGGAAATAACCCTGCCCAAAACATATTTTTTTTTTTCCCAAAAGGTAAAGACCCAACTTTGCTATCCCTGGAAGATTTGTGTGCAATTATCTGTTAAGTTCCAGTGAATGGGATATTAAAGAATTCGAAACTGAACAATTAACTTACAGTGAGATTTACATAAAACTCCTGCAGTAATTAGCAGCAAATAGAGGCAGATAAGCCCTGCAATTTTATGGGTGTTAGTGTGGAAAAAGTCATTTGCAATTCATAATGCAGGTCAGACACAGATGTTTCAGCTGATTGCTGAGCCGAGGGAACAGAAGCCCTTGTCAACATCATCTGCAAAAAGTGCATTGTGTGAGCTCCAAACCGAAGCCGAATCAGGATATGCACAGAAATTTGGGAGCAGGCTGATGGGTGGGAAGGGAGGAAAGAGCCCAAGATTCGAAGGAATAGATCCAGCCCTACTTCCTACAATCTGTGTTGTCTCTGCAGGACTGGATGGGTTGATAATTCATCCTGAGCAGCACAAAAAATTCGGTACAGCACACAAAAAAGGCTCCACTAATACCCTCAAATAATTAATTTAAACCACACATCTAAATTTTGCTTTTAGATCTTTGCAACAGCACCACTCTCTATCAGAGGCCTGGCCACTGACTCCAACAGAGCTGATTTTTGTGGGTTAAGCTCCTGTGCTGACATTTAGAAGAAAAAATATTTCACTATTTATCATCTAAATGCTGTTCTAGCATTTATCATACTTATCATATATCAGATAAATGTTATCTGACCTAAGGAAGAAAGGCAAATTGAACCCATTCTCCTCCTGAAGAACAGACATGAGGAATGAAGGAGGAATTGTGTTCTGATTTGGAAAACCAGATTTGTCTTTCTGTTATCTGTTAAAGGTAGATGAGGAACTGCCTGAGCCTCATCATTAGAAAGGGTGATGTAAGGACCAGAAAAGCTGCAGGAGAAGCAGTGAATGCACTCACAGAATAATCGACTTTGCAAGAGACCTCTGGAGCTGCTCCAGTCCTGCTCAAAGCAGGGGCAGCTACAGCAAGTGCTGAGGGATTGGAAATAAAGAATCCCAAAAGGGTTTGGGTTGGAAGGGACCTTAAAGCTCATCCAGTTCCACAGGCAGGGACACCTTCCACTATCCCAGGGTGCTCCAGCCTGGCCTTGGATGCTTCCAGGGATCCAGGGGCACCCACAGCTTCTCTGGGAAATCCATTCCAGGGCCTCACCACCCTTCCAGAGAAGAATTTCTTTGTAAATCTGATCTAAACTTCCCCTTTCAGTTTGACCCCATTGCTCCTTGTCTCATCACCACAGTTTCTTCTCCAGCCAGGTTTATCCCAAAGCACAAAGACTGCACATCTCTGGGTGAGCTGGGCTGCTTCACCACCCTCAGAGTTAAAAAAGAAATGTTTATTTAATGTTTGAAGAGAATTCCCTTTGTTTCCATTCATTCCTATTGTCTCTTGTCACTGGTGTGCTGTTGAGAAGGGTCTGGCTCATGTCAGCATCTCCTTGTTTGCCAGATGCTCTTGTCCCTTAACCACCAGACTTTCCACATGACCTTGATGGGAAATTTTAAAAAGAAATCCATGAAAAACGTGCATGTCTCGGTTTCCACCCCTAATGGGGGAAAAACCAGCTGGTTGTGACAAAGAAAATACAAAATTAAGGTTTCTGGATCAGTAACTGTCTCCCACCATGTACAGGGAGAAATAAGAGAGCAGATACTGATCTTGGTTGCAGCCTCCAAGCAGAAGGGTAATGCAAAAAAATAGGAATGACTGAGATGATTTCAAACAAGCAGCAAATCCTTGGAGCAAGGATTCCGCCTTCTTCTGCATCTGGAAAGCAGCCAGCAACTTATACTGGTGCAGGAATCACAATAAACTGAATTAATTCCTGAAATGCATCTCAGAGATTGTGATGTTCCTCTGAAATGAAAATAGGAACAGTCCTAGAATTAAAATGTAACATTTAACTGGTGTGTGTGTACATATATATAGTGTTGTTCTGATCTTACTTCTTCCTATTCTCCTGCTTTCCAGCTGGAAAAGCCATATATTTTCATGTTTCATATTATTTAAGGAGCTGGCAAAGAATTCAGCTCTTAACACAAGATAAAAATGCCCTTTGGGAGTTGGTTGGGAGAGGGAAGAAGGAAGAGATTGAGGAATTGGGATGTAAAGGGGAATGAAATAATCCACATCCTTATTCATGTGGAATAGTTTGGGGTTGGGGGTGGATTTTTCCTTAGACTCCAAGAACACCGTGCTGGAACAACCTGAGCCATATTTTGCTGCACAGAAGAGCCTGAATGATGTCTGGAAGTCAGAATAAATCATCAATACACTGAATTCCCAAAGTAAAAGATAAATTTAACTGGACCACACTGATAAAAACAAACAGCCCCATCCTCCTACGTGCACTGGGAAGAAGAGACCCAGGTCAGGGATGCAGAGGACAATCTGGATATTGAATTAACTGAGTATTTAATTAATATTTACCAGCTCAGCAGCATGGGAGAAAGAGGCAGAAACAGGGAGGGGGTGACACTGAGGAACAACCAGGGCAGGTGGTGCACACTGAGGAGGAGGAAAGGGCTTCTCAGGATGAATTTGCTCCCCTGCCAGGAGCTGCCATCAATTCCCACCCCTCTGCTGCTAAAACAGATGCTGCTCTCAGGCCACGGCAGCACAAATCCCATCTCCATTTTCTCCCCTATTTTATCTGCAGCTTTTGGGACGCTCTCTTCCACTTGTTAATCACACATGAAATCCCTTTTTGTCCCATCCATTCCCACCCTGCCAGAGGCCCACGCTCCGGCCCCCCCAGTAATCCTTGGATTGAAGGCAAAAACAGCACCACCAACATCCAGAGCTCAGGGGCATCCTGAGAGCAGCAAATTCAGCATGACTGAGCCCTTCAGCCAAATCCCTCAGAGCATCCACGGGCTGATCCCACAGCAGAGGCCATCAGGATGGATGTTCCTCCTGGAGGAGTCATCCCCATCCCACATAAGAATGGACACAACCTCATTAGGAAAGGACTTTGTGCTGGCTCCAGATGGACCCTCAGCTCTCAAACATTTCTCTGTTAATTTGTTTGTTTAAACATCAGTTTGATTCTCTAAAGCCAATGGTTTTATTCCTTTGACAACCAATTTACTCATCCAGGGAATCTTCCCTTTTTCCTGGAGGTAAGTGGTGCTCACTCCTTTCCCTGAGCACTGCCCAGCTTTAGATCAGAATTAGATCAGAACAGCAGCTTTAAATCGAAATAACTCTGCTTTGAAACACTCCCCCATTCCCAAACCAAGGCATTTTGATGCCTGCTCAGTGGAAATGCAGGGCTAAGTTCTTGGAAAAGCTCTGGAAGTCACACTGGTTATTAGTCAGCTACCGCTGCTGAGGTAAAAGGTTGGAGCACAAAGGTAAAAAAAACAGGTATGGAAGTCCTAAAAAAAAAGGGAAAAAGCAGCTTTTCCTTCTGAACACAACTCCCAGGAACAAACAGCTAACTTTGCAGAGTATAGACTGCAAATCCCAAATTTTAAGACCTCAATTTAATACAAAATCTTAATACACATTTGGGTGTGCGGAAGGACTGAGCTTAAGCTCAGCTTTACAAAGCCACGTGTTTTGCTTGCCTAACACTAAAACCTGTTGGGACTACCCAGCTGCCAGAGCCTGAGTGCCCTAAAATTAAAAGCAATCAATAGAGCAGGAAGAAGTTGCTCATGGTGTGTGATCCAGCTGAGCTCAGTTCATGTGCCAGCCCCAGCCCTCCCAGAGCAGCATTTCCAGCTGCTCAGAGCCCAGCAGGGGCTGTGCCTGATGACCCACGAGGAATCCTTGCTTAAGAACCATCTCCCAGTCAAAGTGAGGTTTAAAAGACACACGTTGCACTTTTCCTTACACAACACTGGAGTGCACACACGCAGGAAACAGCAGGCAATCAATTTGGTATTTGACTTTTTAATGTCATTTTGATGTAATCCTGTCTACAAGAAGCCAGGCTGAGAAACTTCAAGCTCCCCAGCAGGTAGCAAATGTCCTTATCCTGGATAACTTCCATGTCTGGGCTACTAAAATATTTTAAGGGATAAAATAGTTAAAATATTTGAAGTTGTAAAAAATGTGAGCAGGATCTTCCAACTCCTAAAATCAGCACAGGACTGGAGAAAGAGACAGAGACAAAGCTGCTCACTCCACCTGAGAATTCCAAGTAGCCCCAGTTGTTCCAACTGTGCAGTTGGAAAAAACTCCTATAAATCTACTTTACTACTGCTTCCTTGTGTACCCTCATCCCAGCACAAACAGGATCCAAACATGGATCCAAACATTTATTCCATGCTGAAAAGCTGTTCCAAGTCTCCGTTCAGCACAGTTCTCCCCCCATGGCACTCACTGTGTTTCCAACCCCACTTGGCACCATTTGTTGAAGCCAAGCTCTTCACAAAAATACATTTTATGCTCAAGACAAACTGGAGATGTTGGAAAACACCATTCTTGCCCTCTGCTGTGTTCCCAAGATTGTGAGCTCAGCTTGAAAGAGGATATTGAAATCACAGACTATGCCTCAAAAGCTGTTTTGGTGTTAAAAATCTGAAATACCACTGCTCTCTTCTCTGCCTAAAGGTGCTCAACCACTTTCCTCACCCTTGACAGGCACAAACCTCCAGCCCCCAGGCAGAGAAATGTGTGCATGAAACACCAAATTCATCCACGTGTTTTTCTGTGCCCCAAACATCATCTGAAGGTGGGAATTCCTGTACTTCACCCAGGAACCCGGGGCAGCATCTCCCTTAAGTGGAACAGAACGAGGCTGAAGAAGTGTCCCAGCACCAGCTCAGCCTCAGCTCAGCACACACTGCCCAATAAATGGGAGTAATTAGGAGCTGGTAATTAATTAAAGCAGTGAGGTGACAAACAAATCCTGGCATATTGGAGAAATTAGCACATGAAACCCAGAAAAGGCTGAGGGAAATGGGATGTGCAGAGCAGCACAGTCACATCTGGATCACTGACTCCCTCTATAACTGAACCAATTACAACCCAAATTCCTTTATTTTGTATCAAATTTCTTTTTCCAAGGCTATAGATTTTGATGTCTTTTTACTGAATGTATACACAATGTTTAGCCCCCAGATTTAAACCTCATTTAAACCTTCCAGGCATTACCACAAGACCAATACACTGAAATTTAAATACCATCACCAAAATCCACCAGAAGATCACATTTAGCTGTTTTTGAATAAGTTGTTTTGGCTATTTAGTGACAGTACTAAAGCTGTTTTCATGTTAAAACCACCTTTTCAGCTCTGCACGCTTTGTGGACTTCAATCTGATTTTTAAAATGTATTACTTAAGAACAGGATTGTTATAATTAACATTTATACCTTTGTTTTGAATTTGAGATTCAAGATACTTCCAAAAATCAGGATCCAGTATCAAACAACACAGATTTACACACACAAAATCCAACATACCCAGGACACCACTCTTCCATTGAAGCATGGGAGCTTTGCATTGTCATCTGAGATCTCCTCCTTTACCACCCTGGAAAACAAAAAACCACAACAACAGGATGACAATCAGGAGTTTGAAATCACATCACATCAGAAGGGACAGTGGTTTTCTCAAATTGTCCAGGGGAAATACAATTTTTTCATTAAAATGTTGGTATCAGCAGGTGTTCTGTGTTTAAAGAATATGTGACTGTGAGAATAGAGGAAACGAATCAAAATAAAGGGTAAAACAGCAACTTTCCAGACAACCACCCCAAACTGGGAGGCACAGAAGTAATTTCAAGCATTTCCCCATTTTGGAGTCTCCCCAGAGCCTTTAAAGGTCTGATGGGGGCTAAAATCCCCCCTGTGCTGTGCAGTCTCTGTGTCAGGGATCACAGATTCGTAGCAGAAACAGATCTCTGGCCTCCAATTCCTACACTGCAGAACAGGGACTGATTTGGTTTTGACAATCTCCAGTCAAACTCCATCAAATGTGTGGATCCACAAGCACATTTTCCTTTATTTATGTTTTTGTCTTGTTGCTGTGTGAAGAGAAACCACAATAACCACAAAGCAACTCACTGGGCACAAAACAGTGTCGTGTTGAGGGGGGATTGGTTAGGAGGGAGAAGAGAAGAGAGCAAATGGACAGTTCCTTTTGAAAAATTACAAATAAATAACTCCACCACTAATGCCTGCATTCCCACATATTTTAAGGAATGAGCACCCTATTTTTTTTTTTCCTCCACACTTATTTGCATTGTTAATGGCTGGCAGGGCAATATTAGGCAATCTTCACCCCTTTTTGCTATTATTGGAAAGAAAAACATTGTAAAATATTCATTTAATTCCTAAAACATCTGTCCTCCCTTCATCTTTTGGCAGCAGGAATGGGATCATATGATTCCATTATTGGTTTTAGTCATTTATCCTCAGACTCCAAGGAGACAATTAAGAGCCAACTCCACAGAAAGGAGATACTCAGGGCTTTAAAAACCTTTGACAATTCAGTGAAGCTCTCAGACCTGTAATTCTGGAGCTGCAAACCCAGGATTTCAACACTCTCCTGGATCTCCAGCCCCAATGGACAGACTGGAATCCAGGCATTATCTTTGGTGTTCCACGGAGTCCTGCAGGGAACACTCACTCAGCAGAGCTCCAGCTGCTGGATCAGCAGAGAAAGATGCTGCAATAATTTTATCTGTACGTTTGAAAGGGCAGGATCTTCAGGAAATGACACTTAGGACATCCCAGAAATCCCAGGCAAGAATTTCTGCGCTGAGCAAAAATCACGCGCGGAATTTCTGCACCGAGCTTTAGGACGCAGGCAAAAATCAGGCATTAAAACCTGCCACAAATGTGAGGTTCTGTGCAGAGGAAAGGCTTGGGGGACTGCCTGAACCTGACACGTACAGCAGTGAGGAGCTCCTGCAGTTCTGCACTGACTGGTTCAGCTGCCCTGGTGACGGAGAAGGAGCTCCCTGGACTCACCAGGACAAACCCAGGCGCCCCATCCCAGCTCCAGCCTTTGCTGCAGCTGAAGGGAACAACTTCCAGATCTGTTGCAACTTGAACTACTAAATATAGCCCTGAGCTATGAGGCAAGAGAATGGCAGACTGTAATTCCCAGCTTGCTTTGGGTAGCAATCAGCAGTGCCAAGAACATCAAAGACGGCAGCAGCCACTCATTGCAAATATCGCTGTTTTACAAATCATTATTTGTAGTAAAGAGGCGGCTCCTTTCAATCCTCAGCAAGGAGAAGCAATGGAGAAGGCAAAAAGGAGGGACAGGAGTGGTTGCAGCCATTTGCTGCAGTCTGAGGCCGACTTTGCAGTCAAGGAGATGCTGTTTGCATGGATTTGGAAGGGAGGGCAGGACAGACAAGTGCTGCTGCCTGCTTTGGGAACACATGGAATATTTGGAATTAATACACAGCAGCTGGAGATCAGGGTGGAGATCTGAGTTCACAACCCAAAACAGCATGGCAAGGAAAAAAAGGTGATTTCTCCCAGAGCTCTCCTCCTGAGGTGAAGAATATTGGCACTGGATGCAGGCCACTCTGCAGATAAACCACCAGAGCTCTCAAACTGCTGATTGTTAATGGATTCCCTGTTTGAGAATAACACCAAAGACCATCTGATAGCAAGACACAGAAAAGGGGATATTTATTCCCCTTGGCAGCCCTGTGCCTGTGTCAGGTTGGAAGGCACAGAGCCCCTGTTCCAGCACACACAACCTCCCACTGAACTGAGGCCGGGACTCTCCGGGTCAGGGAGAAGAGAGCAAACAAACGCCTGGCCACAAAGGCACCACTCCATGAACAAGGCTGACACTTCCAGGGCACAGCAGCTCTGCCTGCCTCAGTCCCACCTCCACACATTTCCCCTTGGGAGAGCACACCCTGCCAGCACACCAACAATTTAGACAGATTTTTCTGCAATATTCACAGACTTGTAGCATCTCCCTCTTCCCCGCACTCCAGAAAGATCTCCGTGCACAAAACATCCTTTAATTCATCCTTCAGATGCATCTACCAGGTGGGAGGAAGGTAAAAGAAAACAGGGAGCAGCTCAGCCAAGGTCACAGCAGAGCCAGATCATGAAAAATACCCCACTCTTTACCCCCAAACACCTCCTCTACCCCATCAGCAAAGCCCCCATTATCCCCTCCACGTCTGAGTGCAAAAAAGGGTGAGGAAATGTGGGGAAGGGGAGGAGGGAACAGCTCTACAAGCTCACATCCTCTGTTTTATTTGACTTAGAGGAGATTTAAGCACTAATTACTAAATGAAACAATCACTGCTGGTAGCAGCCCCTCCTTCCTCTGGCTTCCTGGAATTGTGTCTGGATCCTCTGGCTTTCCTACCAAGCTGCTCTGCACAAATACGTGTTTGTGCCTTTCCCAAACGCAGTGCTGCTCACCCTCACACCTCACCTGTTCCTGGGACAGGTTTCCCTCCCAGCATCCTGACTTTCTGTTTTCTTCCAGAGAGGATTTTAGCCAGAAAACCAAGGATTGTTGAGGCTTAGCCTCTCTCTCTCAACCCCCTGCCAAGCTGCCTCAGAATATCCGCTGATTCCACACGAACTGGGGTATACCTGATTGCAGGTGAACCCCACAAACCTCTAATGGCTCTGATTCATAAGCACTGAGATAATTGGCTGTTAAAGACTGGGTTTGATAGCGTTGCATTCTGATTGCACCATGCATGCCTGGGAGAGACTGCATTCTCCTCAACTAGCTGGGTGATTGTTCATTCTACTCAGAAAAATGAGGTTAACAAGGAAATTCTCCTTTCCCTCCAACCCCACAGACATGGGAAATGCAGGGTTGAGACAGATTTATTCCAGGTTAATGTGTACCACGACACAAACAGAGCATCTTAATGTCATTTAGCACCGGATTAATGCCACCTTATCACTGGGATCATAATCAAGTCTTCTCCTAATTGTCCTTTACTGATGGGAAGAGGGGAGAGAAGCTTTATTCAGTATGAACTTGCTTGGAGATCCTTAGAGAGAAGCCAAAGGAATTAATTATTTGTGCTAGATGTATCTTTGTTTATTCCTGCCACCTCAAAGGTGATTATTCAGATTTTAGTTTTCATTCATAGCATCAGGTTGGTCGGAAGATAAATCCAGAGGTCATCTAGTCCAACCTTCACAGAGGGTTTAGGTTGCTCGGGGTCATGTCCAGTCAAGTTTTGAGCATCTCCAAGGATGGATGTTCCACAACCTCTTTGGACAATTTGATTCTACTTTATGAAGCAGCAGTTTTCCAAAAAGCTGTTTCAATTAGCAAAACCATAAGTAAACATAATTGCAATTACTCAACTGGCATCGAAGGCTGCAGCTCTAAAAATAGTCTGGCTGAAGCTGATTAACGCTTCAGTGTGAATCTTTAATGAAGAATTCAAACTTCAGGATTTTTACAGCTGAGGCCAGAGCACAGCGAGCCTTTAGCCACCATCCCAACACAGGGAAAGGAATAAAAATAAAGCCACACGCTGGATTTACAGGGATAAACACTGGAATATCATGGTTTTTTCTAGAAATAAGAAAGAGGGGAGGAGAAAAATCCCTTTGATGAGCAGAGAAACGCCAGGATGCAGTGCAGGATCTGCACGAAAGCCTCAGATCTCGTCTGCACCCCGCAGAGCCGGCAGGCAGGAATTGTGTGGCATCATTCCCTCCCCTCCTTCTCCAGCCTCATGCCAATCACTCCTCAAAACCCCACAGAGCCACAACAGAACCAGCATTCTCCTTTTTTAGGCTGTTATTCCTAAGCAACACTGCCAATGCTTTGCCTTTCCATACAGGCCCCGTCGTGTGCCAGCTCCCACACAAACCTGTCCAAAGTGAGTATGAACACGCTGCCCACAATTTTGACAGAAATGACACACCCAGACATGTGTGAGTGACACAACTGTGGGACAAAACCCTCTTCAAAACACTCTTCAAACAAAGAGATGCAGCTTCAATGCAAACAAGCTCCTTCTTACCGTTTCTATAGAAATTGTAGCAAGAAGCTGCATGCGTTGCCCAGGAAGTCACCTTTCCCCACACAGGTGACAAACACATCAAAGATCACTTTTTCTTCATTGATATAACGGCTGCTGCTCTGTCTCATGTTATTCTTAACCCTTTAAAAAACCTAAACCCACACTCCCAGTGATTCTGCCTGCAATTAATGCAGTTAATGCATCCATATATTTATACCCCAGTTATCCTCTGCCACATCTGATCTTCAGCACCACACTAAACACTTGTGCCCACAGGACTGCCTCTTCCCTGTTTTTTCCACCCCACCTTTATTCCTGCAGGCACATCCAGCAGTTTGTCATGCCAGGGATAATTTATCATCTTTCAGGAGAACTGCAGGATGTTGGAGAGGTTTTGGCACTTTGGTTCTGCACCAGATACTGCCCTAAGCTTAAGCATATGAATGATGCAAGAATTATTGTGTTCTTTAGGAGACAATCAGCCCAAATCTGCTCTGATTTCAAACATAAAACTTCCCTTTTTATGGCAATGAGTTGGGACTCGAGGACAACTCAATTTGTTTGGGCTCTGCTCTGGCACCACAGCACTGTATGACCTCAGGAGGTCAGCTGGCACATCACACTGCAACAAAACTACTGAGCCTCCGTGCTTGAAAGTTCCTTGGAATGTTTAAGACAGACATTTGGAGCAGCAGAAAGCCTCCTAACTTGGTTAGGGAAGCCAGGAGTTCTGCTTGAGAACATGAATCCAAAAAGAATGACGGGAGCATGGGAGGGAGGGAAGCAGAGATGCCTTGTGTGACTCTGAAAGGGGAATTTTGACGTGCAGCAATCCCATTTTGCCCTCTGCATCACACTCCAAGCACTCTGCAAGGCCCTGTCAGCCCTCAGCAAGTGCAGCACTGCCACAGGGACTCGTTCCAAAAGGTTCCACGTGTTTTGAACCAACTGGTGCTTGGGCTGCCAGCCCAGCTCTGCCTCATCCTTCCATTTCAGTCCAGGGCAGCTCAGCCCCAAGCCAGAAATTCTGCCCCATTCCCTCCAAAGGGGCTCCAAACATGCTGCACTTTGCAGCATCTGCCAGGAATGGCTTCCAATTAAGTATTTTAAAATATTTATGACTGACTGTCCAAGAGCAGAGGCACGCAGGGAGTATGATTTGCTTCCCTGCTCCTTAATGAACAATATTTCAATAGCTGTGCCATGCTCAAGGTGTGAAAATCTCACTAAAGTACAGGCATTTGTGGCATTTAACTTGAGATCTACAGAAATGACTCTGGTTTGATTGTAGCACTGCTAGACACAACTGTGCATGGTGTTATTTCCTACTCTACGCCCAGCTAACCTAGAAAAAATATTACTCCTAATTATGTGCACAGAGAAGCCAAGGAAATGGTTGATTTTTAGAGTCCTAAGATTTTAAATTTCTTTTCCTCAATTCCATCTACTCCCTCAGAAAGGGTTTGGAACAGAACTGGGCAAAACAAGCCAAGCATTTTAGCCACACTGACAGCTTCCTGTCTTTTCTATTCGTTCCCTTCTTTCCTCTGCTCCCTGTATTATTTAATAAATTATTGATGTGCCTATATTTCAATCTCACAAGTGTTAATGAATCTATTCTTGCAGCTGTCCCAAGGGACAGACACATCTCTGCCAGAAAAACAAGGAAGTCCCAGTACAAAGGGACAGGTCAGCACAGTCCTGACCTGAACCCAGATTTCCAATGCCTGAGTTATAAACCAATAAATATTAACAAGCCCCCAGAAAATTAAGCAGTTCTTGAAAACAGCTTAGAGAAAAACACTGCAAAAGCAGCGAGCTGCTTGTGGAATTCCCGTTTCAAACAGCTGGCTGGGATTTGGCTTTCCCCAGGGTGCAATTATCTTCAAAACTCTGGGGCAGGACACTCAAAATAGCACTCAGGGATGTCATTCCCACCGAGGCTGGGCAGGGATGCAGCAGGGTGGGAATCCAAGGCTCTGCAGGTCGTGACCTCGCTGTCAGAGCTGCTCCTTGAGGTGCTCAGGCCTCCAAAAAACCATCCAAGGGCACTTCCCCGAGCCAGTTCGGGAGCTGGGAATTGAAAGGCAAAGTTCAGGATGGTTTTAGCTGCTCATCAGCATCTTCCAGACCCGTGGATACCCAGCAGGAGATGCTGCACAACTTCAGAGTGTATTGGCCATTCCGCCTGCCAAATATTCCCAATAAAATCTCTATTTCTGTGCAAGGGAGCTCGGATTTTGACAGCAGAGCCTCCCTCAGCACAGACATTAACAGGACACCCTTTTAGCCTTGCTTCCAGTCCTTTTGAACTTATTTGGGAAGCACTAAGAGCTCCAGAATTCCCAAGATACCAAGGGATAACTTTAATTCATCAACACTCACTCACTACGCTGGGACCCCCAGCTAGAAGAGTGTGGATACCTCAGCCTGAGCCTGGAATTCATCTGCTCAACATCCAAACACTTCAAGGTGCTAAACCCAACTAGGTTTTATTTTTTTAATAACTATATTTTCATCTAAAAACACACTCTCTGAATATTGATGCCTGGGGTAACAAAAAGCCCTCAGAAACAGCCAGGTCTTTATCTCAGAAAATGAGTGTTTGTATTAATTTTGCAAAAATTTTATGTCCACCTTCAGCATCAGCCATGCAGAGGAGACAGGTGCCCATCCTGCTGATGGAAAAGGAAGCAGGAGAAGAGATTTTCCTGTAAAATTGTGAGGGAAAGGTGAAATGTCAAACTAAAGACGATGACTCTGGCTGGAGCTGTCCTTCAGGAATCAACTCCGAGCAATAAACTCCAGGAATGAGTCAAAGGGCTACGTGGAATATCACATATTCCATCAATTCACTGCTCCCAGTATGGAATGAAGCACCTTTCTGGAGAGGTGAAAATCACTCACTGAGGGCCAGCAGAAGGAGAATGAGCTGCCTTAAAAAAATGTCCTTGCTTGTCACTTTTTGGTCAGAATGATTTTCAATCCTCACAAGGAAAGCAAGTTCAGCCTTAGAAAAATGGAATATTTTTTTCCAATCAGCTAAAAGTGAGTTTATTTCTACCACTGGGCCTGGCAGCAACCCCAAACCTCTCATTCCAACTGTTCAATTCCTTTTCAATAAAGGTGTCACACAGCCACGACAAACTCGGTGCCAAACAACACAAACCAAGAAATGTTAAACGCACTTGAGAGTGGGCAAGATAAGAATCAGTTCCTATTCCTCTGTCAAACGCTCCTTTTGTGCTCTCTTGAAAGCACCTCATTGGAATAATTAAGCTGGGTCAAAAAATAGCAACAAGTGTTCATCAATACCTCACAGGAATATGATTTACAGTCAGGTTAAAGTAACTGCTAACAAAGAGAGGAATGCCAGCCCAGCTACACCGGGAATAACCACATTATCCACCAGTGCTCCAGATACTTGGGAGAGAAAAGAAACTGTTCATAAATTTATTTAGTATGGTCCCTATGCAGAAACCTCCAACACTTCTTACAGATAATATCTCTCTCCCCCCTAGGTTATTTGTCTAGACATATTTTAATTAAATGGCATCATTCTGGTCACTGATGTGGTGAGAATTATTTAGTTTAGTTTAACAAGGTGCTTTGGTCCTTCCAGAAGCCCATGACAAGCCGGGTGTGTGGTGCAGAGGATTTATCCAGCCCTGGATAAAACACGGGCACAAAGGTGGAGTCAAACACCTCTGGGACCTTCCAAGCACACCCAGAATTACACAGAACACCCTAAAAGATTCTTTATTTTGTGGGGAGCCACCGGAAGCCTTTCCTTTCCCTGGTCAGTTCTTTGTACAAGCTTAGGAAGTGCATCCCAGAATTTCCAGCGAGCCTCCAATCCTGGGACAGAGCAGGAATCCATTTCACCTTCCAGCCGTTCCACACATGGCCTGGGCAGTTTTTGTGGACAAAGCCCTCTGGAATGCAGATCACGAGATAAGGTTGTGGTGTCTGCCCCGTGGAAGTTTGGTCTTCCACAAGGAACACCACAGAGCCCTCCAACACTCCCTGGAACAACAACACTGCAGGACAGACTCCTCACATGATGAAAAACTGGGTTCAGACCTTTTGCCTTCAGACCAGGTAATAAATTCCACCCACTCTTCGACTTCAAAGTATAACTGGACCTACAAGTTTGTTTAGGCATTTAAAAGAGAGATTCCCAGCTTGTCACAAAATCCCAAGTCAGATATAAATTAAGGAACAGGGAGTCTTTGGATACGTGTCCCTATGGGATTGTGGTCACTCTTTAAAGGTTTTCACCACACAGAGTGAAAAATGTGTGTTTTCACCATGGGAATGGTTTTCCAGCAGAGAAGTGAAACAAGTCCTTGGTAATAAATGCAATCCCCCAGCCCCACACTCATGTTTAGGCATGGATTTGCTATTCCAAGCTACACTACAACACATTTTCAAACAATATCTATTATTTCACTAAGAAAAACAGCAGTTATAGCACAGACTGCATGGGTTGATGGATTACAGTGTCCATATAAACATGGACAAGCCAACCTCCCTCATTTCAGGAGTGGCCCCTTCAGTGTAGAACTGGTAAGGGAAAGACAGAGATGTTATTTCATGTATTATTGTGCTCCTGAAGAGCTACGAAAAAGAAGAAAACTGCAGTGCTCAGGGACTCACTTGAGTACCTGACACAGATCTCGGAGTTCTTTATAATTTGTCCAAGCTATTCTTGTTCAGAGCACCCTTACAAGATCCAGCAGGACCCAGGAATGCTGTATTCCAGGTGGATCACAAGCTTTTCCATCAGATCACCAACTCCTTGTTCCTCATCCAACAAGACACATTTGCCAACAGCTCTTAAAGTCACCCATTAAAGGGAAAGAAAAATTATATAGGTCTAAACCCCTGAATCATTCAGCTAAGACAGGGAGCAAGAAGTGCCACGAATGCACCAAGAAATGGTGCTCTCCCAAATATTCCTCATGGAACCATTATCCAGGAGCTGGAAAAACACACAGGGAGCTTGTCCTGGGAGGGGCCCCATGGAAATCTTCACCTGCCCAGCTCTGCCTGTTTGCTTCCCCACCTCCCACTCTTCCAAAGTCGTTTCAGCAACCTGAGAGAAACAGCTCAGACAAAAAGGGCTGGGATTTTGTGCATCACAGGGAGAGAACTGAACCTTTTCCATATGCAAAGGGAGAACAAAATGCAAACCTTTCATTCCAAACCTGCACCAGCCCAACTGCATTTGACTTCTAAATGAGTATTTCATGGAATCCCAGAAGGATTTGGGTTGGAAGGGACTTGAAAACTCACCCAGTTCCTTGCCAAGGGCAGGGACACCTCCCACTGTCCCAGGGTGCTCCAAGCTGGCCGTGGACACTTCCAGGGACACGGCAGCCACAGCTTCCCTGGGAAATCCATTCCAGGGCCTCCCCATCATCACAGGGAAGAATTCCTTCCCCACATCCCATCTAAACCTCCCCTCAGTCAGTCTGAAGCCATTCCCTCATGCCACTACATGCTCTCATAAAATTTTGTAAACCTGCTATTTGTAGCTTTAAATACAGAATCCAATAGCACTTTGGCCTTAATTTTCGAGTATATTTATGTGGAAGAAAGTGGGGAAACACGGGGCCCATTTCTTATTTTTAATGAACACATTCACCCCAAGAAGACTGAGCTTGAAATTGGGAAGAAATTATAAGTTTTCCCTATTACTGGAGTTGTTAGAGTTGCAATACCAGGTTGGATTTCTGTGGAACAGGCTGGATTTCTGTGTCCTACTCAGCCTGGGACACACAGCAGGGCTGCAAAACATTTCTCCCAAATCCTATTAGAGAAGCAAAAGCCATTTGCCATATGAAGTTCAAACTAATGAGAAGATCCCAAACTCACTGTGCTGACAAGCACCAAAGTCCCAAAATCTACAGTTCAGACTCACAGCAGTTTTTCACAGGTCAGACTCTGAACTGACTCAAGCTGAGCTAACACTGGACCAGGTAAACCCTAAAGTTTGATTTTCTTGCTGCTTTTTGTTCCAAACACAGTGCAGAGCATCTGAACAGCTCCAACTCAGCCAATCCACCCCCTTAATCCTCCCCAGCTTCCTAAATCCTACTTTTTGCAGGAGGATACCAATAGCACCTCTCAAGAGTGAAACTCCACTTTGTCACTCCCTAATTCCGAGTTCATTGAGACATTTATCCTGCTCCTTGGCACGGCCAGATAAGGAGAGACCCAATCCCAGTGGGTTTGTAATCTGCCCGTTCTTTATTACAGCTGTGTTCCTGTCTTTACTCATTTTCTGTCAGAGGCTGGGCAAGACCAGCAGCTTTAGCAGCAGCACTTCCCAGTGGTTATCCAACCAACCAGGGGCTGATTTCTTAATTACTGATCCCTGGAGCCTAAAGAGAGAAACAAACTATTAAAAGGAGACAGCAGGGATGAGGAGGAGGGCAGGGGGGTGGTGGGGATGGGAATTAAACACAGAGCAGTTGTTTAAATTAGCCCAAAGACATCCTGAGTGCCTCATCCTCAGGCAAAGGTCTCGCTGTTTAAAGCCAGCATCCAATAAGCCACCAAAAATCCCTTTAAAATGTCAGTCTGGTGGGGAAATCACAAATACAAACTAAGAAACTCTGTCTCTCACAGGATCTTGAAGACTTTAGGACAACTTCAGTATCTCTGAATTTTCTAATGCAGGTATCACCTCCTGAGCCACTGTTTTCCAAAGGAAATCTGGCCCTAAGAAAACTCAGGTTTAATAAAAGTTCAAGTTTTGTATCCTGCCTCACAGAACACCTCCTGCAATCTGACATCTGCACTTACAGATGAACACCTGGGAGAGTGAATCACATTTTGAGAGGAATAATGCATTTTCAAGAGCATTTTGTTTTGCATTTAAATTTCTATACCTGCTATCCTTAGAGAAAAGGATGCCTAAGGACTCCATGAGCTGACAGATGTGCACATCTCTATTGGTTTTGTTTATTTTACCTGGCTGCTGCACGTAAAATGAAAATATCTTAAAAACCAGGAACATGTGAATGTAAGAAACCTGCCAGCAAAAGTCAAGGCAGTTCTAGGACTACTTTAGATGAATTTTTAAGTGCAAATGCAGTTTTTAAGAGCCAGGTTTTTCAGGAGTTGATACCATTTAGTGCTGTTCCACCATCACTTAACCTTACTGGGTCCCCAAAGTCACGAAAGTTGACAACAATATCCCACTTCTGCACAGTTCTGAATCCATTTCCTGATTTGGATGACATTACTGCAAAGAAATCAAAACCCAGGGAGCTCTAATGATGATATTCAGGCTGCTCAGAGAGTTCACAGCGCCCCAGTTATTAACTGACATCTTGTAAAGCTTCTCCTCAGTTTGGGAGCCAGGGACAAATCACCACTGCAAGAAGCCCTGGGGACAAAGGGAGAAGGGAACAATAAGACCCAAGAGTTTCTAGGATGAAAAAAAAAGGAGAAGGGTCTTATTTTTGCTTAATTTGAAGCAACACATTTTATTGGAATGACAGTGATAGACTCAAGGTTGTCAAAACCAATTCTATCCAGGAGCAATCACTGGAAGCAACCTTTAGTCAGTTTGCCAGGCTTGGCTAAATAATTATGTCATGAATTTGTTCTTGTATCCAGCACATCCCAGGCCATGGGCACAGAGAGTGATTTTTAACTTCTACTCACTCATTTTCTAGTACTTTCACTTTTATTTCAGGTAAGGAAAGATGTGTGCAGACCAAATGTGCAGAGGTGGGGATCAAATCTCTTTCTTTTCACCAAGTTTTACTTTGAAGCCCATTATTTGCTGTTCCATCATCCTCTCATTCCACAAAAAAAACCCCAAACTCCTCCAATTTTTTCTGTCTTTTTGTTGGTTTCTTTTTACTTCGCTGCAATGGGAATTCTCCAGAGTAAGGACTGTTTTCTTACTAGGAGCTTACAAAACATGACACCCACCTCCACTGAGCAAACCATGAGTAAACCTGTTGTATTTATTTCTGACTTTTTTTTTTACCAGTGTGAAGAGCAAGTGCCATCAGCAGCAGGGCACAGATGTCCCCACAAAATTCCCTGTCAAGGAGATGCCTCCATAACCTCAGTCTCTGCCATCCAACATCCCAAATTCCCAGTTCTTTCTCTGCACTGCCTGGTGTTAGTCACACAAGTGAAGTCAGCTTGGCACAGGGACTGCAGAGCTGCCCTGCAGCAAAGGATAATTCACAGGAGCATTATCTGCAATTCGCTGGCTTACTGGTAATTTGGGCTGAACACGAGGGAGGGCTGGGGGGGAGGGTGAGCAAAGACAAAAATAAGCAGATGACAAATTTGCTTATTAGCCACACTGAATATGAGATGCATTAAAAAACGTTAAGGAGGGAGGAGGGATGAAAAGCAGGATGTGAAAGAAGCAGGAGCTGGAACAGCCTGGCTAATGTCAACCATGAAATGCAACCCCTGCTGTGACAATTTGAAAGGCAGAAAGGCAGAGTTTTTAATATTAACTATTTGATTGCTCCGCTTCAGATGCATCCACCTGATAGCACAGCACTTCCACATTCCCTCCAGGTGATTTTCACCAGCCAGAGACCTCAAACAGCAGCGAGAGCAACACATCAATTCAGCCTGCACTGAAAACTTGACTGGAGAATCACAATTTCTCCTCACTGGGGACGCGCCTGAGCCATTGCGAAACCATCAATCACCAAAAAGCTCTTCCCAAGGCTGCAGCTGCACAGGTGGCAGGGCCAGGGCTGAGCTTCCCTTTCCTCCCAGTCCTCCCAGTCCTGGGAAGGCACATCCTGTACCCTTCCAGGATTAGCTGCCAGCGCCACTGGAGCCAGGGAGGGTTTTTGCATACGCTGAAATCAGGAACTCGTCGAGCGTGTCTGCTTGCTCAACTCTCTGCAGTGACTAAGAATCCCCACATGTTTGCCCATGACATCAGAAATCCAACCTCTCCCTGGAATTCAGCATTCAACCAGCACCTCTGGTTACAAACAGCACGGCTGGGCCAGAAATTCCTAAATATTCATGTTTTCTGCACCACTCTTACCCTGCCATTACTTGCTGCACTTAGGTCAGGCACTTCTTTGCATGTTCTTCTCTCATATTTTTATTCATATTTTGTCCATTCTCCCTCCTGTTCTCTGTACCAGGCAAGGCTCTGGCTTCACCTAATTTTATTCCATTTATTTTAGTTTTATTCCATTTACTTTAGTTTTATTCAATTTACTGTACCCTTCTTTAATTTGGGCCTGTAACTAAAAGAGGTCATAAATGACAACTGGAAATAAGCATATTTTACATAAAAAACAGCCCCAAGAAGTCTTGCAAATACATGATTTTTTTACTAGTTCTTTCTGTGTTGGCAAATTGTTTTATTTATATAATTTTAAATATTCAACCACAATAGTAAAATCAATGGAAAATGGGTAGAAATAGATCATGAAGTTGATCAGTAAAGAGAATTCCTGGCAAAAAGCAATGGCAGCAGATATTTAATTTTAACATGTTCACAGCCTCCTCCAAGGGCACAACTCCTGGACGTGAAATAGGATAATCACAAGTTTAGCTGGTTGTAATCTCAGGGATTAAATCACTTACTCAAGATCAAATCCAGAGTAGCTGGAAGAGGGAAAATTGAAGCCAGATTTCAAATCCCAAACTACTGCCTCAGCCCACAGAGTCCTTCTTCACATTCCAGACGGAAAGCAGAGCAAAGTCATTTCAATATTGCTGGTTTCAAATGAGATTTAACTAAAAAACCTCTTATTTTGAGATAATTTTCAAATCTATCTGTTCCTCTCCAACTTTTTGTGACGAATTCTTGACGTGAACAGCAGAGAGTTGTGAAAACACAAGCTCTTATCCCAGTTCCCCACAGTAAGACAGGTGTTAACAAACACTATTTGCACACCTACAAAGGATTTCCCAAATGTTTCCACACCTCAGAACTCAGAAATCCACAGGCAATATTTATATATTTAAAATACATAACTAAATAAAAATCTGGAGGGTCCTTTTAGGCCTGCTCCTCCCAAATTGCTAAAGAGCCTTTACAGGACACTCCATCCAAAATCAGAGATATTTTGAATATCCTCCCACATGAGTTTCATACTTTATCTTACCAAGGCCACTGAAATAACCAAAAAATGATGGTTATTCCCTCAGTTACTTAGATTTCACATGAAAATGAGCCACAACAGAATCCCAGGGCAATTATTTAGGTCGTTCCTTGCCCAAGGCCTGAGAATTCCTCTGTATTTGCTCAGCAGCCTGTCTGAACTGATTAAACTCTGCAGCAGGAATTGCAGGACGAGCCTCCAGCAGCCTCCTCTGAGAACTGGGACCCCAAACCAGCAAAATTCACCTCCACACACTCATTAAACCAGAGTTGGTGCTTAATTAATTGCTTAATGGCATTCCAGTGGCAGGGCAACCCAAATTTTTCTTTTGCTAAAATCAAGGAGTGAAAAGATGGGAAAAAGCAGAGCC
Organism: Ifrita kowaldi; assembly: GCA_013398055.1. NCBI lineage: Eukaryota > Metazoa > Chordata > Aves > Passeriformes > Cinclosomatidae > Ifrita > Ifrita kowaldi. The sequence goes on from VZRS01008309.1 coordinate 53,165, forward strand.
TGGATATCAAAGCTTTCCATGCATAAATATGATGGAAATGTAAATCTTTTCTCTTGGTGCTGGAAGAGCTGAAGGTTAAAGGGAGATCCAACCAACCTTCCCTTAAACACAGAAATTCTCCACATTTCACCCCCTCTCCCCAAGCATTTTCTTATTGCAAAAAGCCTCCAAATCTGGTGTATTTTATATGTTACACACATTGATACCCAAATTCTGGGGTCTTAGAGCTTGGGACATCTCAAACTGTCTCCCCCACAAAAGGGATTGTTGGTATCCTACAAAACCTGGACAAATGTATTGATGAGAATAATCAGAATTAACTATTAATTACTGAAGAGTTTCAATCAGGCCCTTTGGGAACTATGAGCAAGAAGTGAACACCTGTGTAAGCACATGATTAAATATTTGTATGGATTTGCTTCTGAGATTTAGGATAAATAATAAGCATTCAAGAATTTGATTAAATTAACCAAATTAGGGTATAAAAGCTCTGTGTGTCACCAGTTTCCATGTGCTCTCCACAAACTGCTTGGACACCACAGCAATGGGGCTTTAGGAGCAGCCTCTGCTCCCATCCCACACTTGGATCATCTGGGTCCAAAACAGACAAATATTTCCATTATAGCCAAAAGACAACCACCAGATGAAGCAGCAGCAGCAAAATGAGCAGATTCCTGAAGTACTGGATACCCTGGGAAGAGCACTCCACGATGACAAAGCACCTTGGAAGGTAAAAAGCTGGAAATTCTGTATTTTTCAGCACAAATGGGGGGGTCATTTTCAGTATATTAAATTCTCACACATGGAGAGGACAAAGCAATCAGACCAAAGCATCCTCCAGAAATAAAGATGGTTATGAATATCCTTTTTTTTTCCCCTGTAGGAACAGCTAAAAAATGACTTGTGCACTTTCAAAACTCACTGTATTTCTGCTAGAAACAACAGCTGCCCAGCCCCAAACAGCTGGGTTTCAGTCCAAGCAGTGCCTTTCAACTCAAGGTCATTATCAGGTTTAGGAAAACACAAAAAAATTCTGTATCTAAAAGGATCTTCTCAGGAGCTGGGTGGATGCAGCTCTGAGGTCTGCAGGTTTTTTGGACAGGCGTGACCTCTTCGTTTTTCCCTCCAGAAGAGGCTCATCTCCCTGCCAATTTTGGGAGGGTGTGTAAGGACAGGAATTTTCATTTTTGTGTACTCTCAAAGCAAAAGAGGGTCAGGAAACAGTGGGAGCTGCCATGAACTCAGAGGGAGAAATAAAAATGAGATGTTACTGTCAACAGATGCTGCTTCCTTGAGAATGCCTCTATGAATTTGCCTTAAAACATTCATTTTTAGGCTGATTAAAATAATGAAGAGAAAAATATCTTCCAAAATACTTTAAATGGCTATTGAGGGACTACATCTAATATAGTTTGTACATGTAGGATGTGTCAGCATGTTCCAAACTAACCTTGGGTAAATCTGTGTCATGGCATTGGAACATGTAATTACAATTTTCATGTATTTCCCTGTCAGCAACATCCTCTTACACAGACATTTTGATTTAATTCAAATTAGGTTTCCAGCTGCAAGAGCAGATTTGTGAGTTAAAGTAACAATGCAGAGCAATTTAAAAGGAACATTGTCTATAGTCACTGATAAATCTTTGAACAGGAGAAAAAACCCAAACAATTTGAACTCTTGGAGAGGCAAAACTGCTTTTGTGAACACAAACGATGAGATTTTTCAGGAGTGGTTTTCCTCTAACTTCATTGGAATTACAGTCAGACCTACCCTAAATGATGATGAAAAAACAATTGCTGAGACAAGAAAAACAGATGAGTTTAATCATCTGCCCAGCTCCAGCACCCCAACCAAGTGAACAAAAGCAAGCACAGATTAAACAAACAGCAAAAACTGATATGAGGTCGGCAATGTTTAATTCCCCATTTTCATCTTCCCAACTGAACTTTTCAGTGTATCTTGTCTGCAAACAATTCTTTGGAACTGGGGGTTGTGTATTTTACCAAATCCTTAAGAAATAGCTGCACTTAAAATGAATTTACTTCATTTTTTTTAAGACTTTACTTCTTTTTTTTTTTAAAGAAGGGTTTCAAAATGCTGCCTGCTGAAGGCCAGGATGCTCTGACATTACTCAAGATGAGCAGAAAGGATTCATTTGCAGCTCACACACACAGCCCTTGCAGAACTCTTAATTATCACCACATAATAGCACAATTAGAGCACATAAAACAGACATTCAGCAGAAGATGAGGCACCTGGTTTTTTTTATAAATAACACAGCCAGGGACAAGATGCAGTCCTGGAAATTAAGGAATTAAACTGCATGAGAAATTTCTGTTCAATACAATGCACAAGATTTTTGGTAAACTAGGGGAAATTAATTAATTGATGCTCATGCAAAGGAATGCAAACAAAGGGGGAAATAGAGAGTAACCATGAGCAGGGTTTAAAAAAAAATAACTGTAGGATAAATTAATATTAATCTGTGTCCATTCAGAAAGGTCATTCACCTGATCTCCTTTATTCAGTCAGACTACCCCAAACACTCCTGAGACAACAAAATCCTGTGGGCACAAGAGCAAAGCTGGACTTCAAGGAAAAAAGGATCAATTCAGTGTCTCAGGGTATTGCCCCTGTTCTGAGCCTCCTTCTCCAGGTGTTTTTGGGTTTTCAGGAGTGCTCAGCACTGCTTTGCTCAGCCCAGGTGTCAAAATAACAAGAGACCATCCAAACTCACTCACTCCCCTCTGGCTGATCTGATCAACAAAGGTTGATTTTACCTCCAGGACTCCCAAAACAGGTGGCCAAGTCACCCAGAAACGCCAAACCATCTTCATATTCCCACAGGAAAAACAGGAATTAAACTCTCCTAGATATTGCCCTTCCTCAGTAAAGTTTCATATTTGTCCCTTTACTTCCTCTCAGTTTTTTTCCAAATGAAACCCAGAAATCTCAGCACAAACTTCAGAATAAACTGCAGTAATACACCTGTAAAGAGTGTTTTATATATGTTACATAATACATGAGTACATGTGTTTTGAGTCAGCACCATTAATTGGAACAATCAGCTGATTCTATTAATTTCCCCTCCCCCAGGGTGAGGCACAGGAGGGAGGCACACACCTGCTAAGGAGAGGGAGCAGGGTTTATTGACTGTAAAATACTGGATTTCAATGATCTTTGGAAGGAAAGCATGCCAGGAACACAGAAAAGAGAGTGAGAATTAGTCAGAATTTAAGGAAATCACAGAATTTCACATAGAGATTAATGCAGGAAAATCCTGCTGTTGATCATATCAAGCACAACATTTCAGCCAAGCACACAGGAACCTCATTGTGGGGGAAAGAGAGGAAAGAGGCAACTTTAATTATCAAAACACCCCAACTGAACTATGCCCTGACTCCTGAAGGAGATAAAGCCCAGAGGAACAGAGAGAGGATCCTGTTAAGTGATGCCACTCACAGAAAAACCACCGAGTGTGTTTCCCAAACACCACCTGACACTGGGGCTCAACAGCTGAAATAAATTCCCTGGAAGTCCTGATCAGAGTGATAATTGGCCAGGTTGCACAAAGCCACGGCAGCACCTCCCAGGCTGCATTTAAATGGGATCTAAAATGCATGACCAGGCTATTTCTGAAAATAGCCTCGTGCTCAGGGGTAAGCAGGACCCGAGTGAAGGGAGTCTGCTGCCACTAATCTCAGCTACACCATGGAAATCTGCACAGCCTTTATTACTGCATGGAAATTAACTCCTTAATTCAACATTTTCATCTGTTCTGTAGCTATTTAGGGTGGCTTTCAAAGCTCTCTGCCTGTGGATCTCCTGGTGCATCTGGATCTCCTCCTGCTTCCCTGCTCGCTCTCCCATGGCAGGCTGGGATGGTGAGAATCCCTCCAAAAATTATTATTAAACAAATCCCACTTAACTCAACCTCCTTCACAGGCAAATTTTCATTAGAGATACAGCCAGCCTATAGGTAAGTTGCTGAATTTGAATCCTTCATGTTTCCAGGAGCTGTGTGGGGATTCTTAAACCCAAACAAATCTACCTGGGAAAGAAAAAAAAAAAAAACAATAAAAGAAAAACACAACCCTGCATCCACTCTGAGGAGGTGCTCATTAAATGAACAGTAGTAAACTTGTTTTTCTAACTTGTCCCACTGCACATCAGCAGCCACAGGAAGCAAACCAAACCTGATGGATCCCTTGAGCATGTTTTCATAGCATTAGCTTTTAATAAATGTAACACACTCCACCCTCAGAACGGAGCAGGGCTCAGGTTCCAGCAGAAAAAAAAAAAAAAAAGGTGTTTTAAATATTTAGATTGGATTACACAGCTGGAGNCAATAAAAGAAAAACACAACCCTGCATCCACTCTGAGGAGGTGCTCATTAAATGAACAGTAGTAAACTTGTTTTTCTAACTTGTCCCACTGCACATCAGCAGCCACAGGAAGCAAACCAAACCTGATGGATCCCTTGAGCGTGTTTTCATAGCATTAGCTTTTAATAAATGTAACACACTCCACCCTCAGAACGGAGCAGGGCTCAGGTTCCAGCAGAAAAAAAAAAAAAAGGGTTGTTTTAAATATTTAGATTGCATTACAGCTGAGATATTAAAATAAGCAGTGGCTTGTACTGCAGACAGGTATCAGAATCAGCTTGCTGAAATATGTGGCTGCAAAGGATGAGCTGTGCTGGCCTGGGGTTTTTGTACTTATTTTTTATTCTTTGTGCTACAAGGGTGCTTTCTGATGTCAGCAACCAGAAAAGCACCACAGTGCTGGACGTTGGATAAACACAAGTAGTGTGAGTCTCCAGAAAGGTTCTGTATTTCGGTGAGAAATTGGGAAAAAGAAAGGAGAAATAAAGGCTATTAGGAGCAGACACAGACCTCAAGTCAGCCTATGCCTCACTGTGCCCAAGTATTTTGCTGAGTCCAAGCCTAAATACAATTTTTTTTGTATTTCCAAGTCTCAGTTCAGTGCTTTAATTACACCACCATCCATAACATATCCATTTTTTTCCATCAGGTAACAGTTCCCCAACTTTCTACAGGTACTAAATTTTCCCTTAGAGCCTGAATTCTCCTTCCCTCTAATGGGCTGCTGATGATCCAGAGACTCAGGCCTAGGACCTGCTCTTAATAATCCCAATTTTCAGGCTATTATTCCGAATTTATTTGATTGAATCAAGCTGGGGACTTAAGGTCACTTAGGGACACAGTTCAGTGATGGATTTGGCAGTGCTGGTGAAAGGTTGGACCCCATGATTTTAAGGATCTTTTCCAAGCTGAGCAAGTGTGTAAAATAAAAGTTGGAAAGACCCACTGAACTGCACAGCCAGAGTTCCCAGACTCAGGTTTGGGAGCTGTCTCAAAGAATTGATGAAAATTAAGCATCTTCACAATGAAATCTACTCAACCATCTGTGGGGTTTTGAGAAAAGCCTTCATTAAAAAGCTTTCTCCTCCCACTGCACTCACTGCAAGCCACACATTGCTCATGTGACAGAACAGTTCAGCTGGAAAATGGCTCAAAATTCAATGTATTTGAGAAAAATCCCCTTAGTGACTTCACCAGGTGTTGGAGCAGTCCCAGACAGTGTCAGGGCTGGCAGAGCAGGGCAGAAGGGCCGTGGATGTCACCCCTGGACTGTGACATGCCTCACATTCATCCCCTGGCTCAGCCCTGCCTGTTTACACCCCAGAGCAGCTGTCCCAGCCTGACCTGCAGCCAGTTGGGCTATTACACAATCAATCATTCCCCTCCAGCCTACAGCCAGGCAAACCTGGCCAAAAAGGAGGGGGAAAAAACCCTTTTACAAGAAACCCACTTGTTGCTCCATCTGCTGCTGGCCAAAAGATATTTTCAGTACATGTGCCACAGGCATTTGCAAAGGTCTGTATGGTAAATTGTGGGGCTGAATGAGCAGCTGCAGCCCCAACCTGTGTGCAAATAAACTGTATTTTTCTCAGTCTCTGGACAACTACTCACTGATGAAAAAACAGAGAAAATACAGCAGGTAAACACTGAGAGGACATGAATCTCCAGAAAACGTGTTTTTATTAGTTCTGCCCTCATGGAACTACTTCCTCACTCTCCTAAAAATACCCTCAGTAACACTGAGGGTAAAAGAGACAAAATGAAGAGGAGGAGACAGGGATGCAGGTGGGAAAACAAGCACACAGGAGGAAATTCTACATGGTTCCTTTGCAAAGATTACCTTGCTCCTATTTCAGTGCCAAAGGTTCCATGGCAAACCCCAAAAAAGGTTCCAGGCAAATCTACCTGAGCCCATCTTTCGGCTCTGTAACCTGGACATCACCTTGAATTCCCTGGCTGCTCCCCAGGCCCTCACATCCAACCCACACTTGGCTCTCCCTAAAGCAGCATTTCTGAAACTTTCCATCTGCACAGCTGAAAATTCTTGCCAAAGCTTTGATCGTTGCAGTTGCCTCAACATCCCCTGGCCTGGTTCTGATCCATCCATGCTCCCTCTGTGGGCATCAATCCCTGTCACAAAGCTGCAAAGATCATTTTCCTAAACTGTTATTTTTAGCACATGCCCCCCCTCTTCACGTTCCCCTGCCAGCTCCGTGTTTTCTAAAGCAAATAAGAACCACTTGCTTTGGTTTTATTTTATTTTATTCTGTTTCAAAAAAGACAAACTCCTACCTGTAACTGACCTATATCAGCCTCTGTCACCTGCTTGCTCAGTTTTCAAACAAGGATGGAGGGAGGCATCCTTTCATGTGGCTCTTTAGTCTTGAGAGGGTCTCCTTAAAAACACCAGCAAAAATACCTCATTAAAATCTGTGTTGCAGCAACTACCCCCAAAAAAACCCGACCCAAAACTGTGGCCTTGCTACTCCAGAGTGCAGCAGAGTCCACCTAAAAGGCAGAATCCTTTTGTCCAGGCTGCTGTATAGCCCTGGATAAGCCTGGAAACAGTTTTCCAAGCACAGAACTCAGCCCAAAAATCTTTTCTTGCTCAGAGTCTGGAACTCTGTGGCTTTGATAACAGAGAGCAGGAAGAAATGAGGCTTCCAGGTTTTTATCTGACATTGCTTTGCTTGCTGGATTTTTACAACAGGTTTCATTCAGTGACTGTGGAATTCTGTGGATGTAGCACCCAAATCTACTGGGTTTTCCAGACTATTTATGTCCAGTGTCTAAATGGCACTTTAAATATCAGAAAAACCCCAGAATGGTTTGGGTTGGAAGGGATCTTAAAGCTCACCCAGTCCCACCCCTGGCATGGGCAGGGACACCTTCCACTGTCCCAGGTTGCTCCAGCCTGGCCTTGGACACTTCCAGGGATGGGGCAACCACAGATTTTTTGGGAAATCTGTGCCAGGGCCTGCTCACCTTCCCAGGGAAGAATTCCTTCCCAATATCCCATCCAACCTCGCCCTCTGTCAGTCTGAAGCCATTCCCTCTTGTCCTGTCACTACAAACTCTTGCAAACAGTCCCTCTAAACTGTCCAAGCCTCGTGGATAAATAAGCAACTCCTACTTTTACTTCTCCCCCTAAAATTATTCTGTGCATTAAAAAAAAAAAAAATCTTGTCTCTAAAAGGTTTCCCAATTATGAAATTACAGCACAGCAAGACATCTGTCAGTTAGGACTCCTGTTTCTAACTCCTCTTAGGGCAGGGGTGAAAACAGGGATGCTGCACTGCCTCCATGAGAAAAGGCACAAAAACACTGCTTCCCATGCTCCTCTCCTATCAAAGACTACCCCATTCAGCTCACAATCCCAATCTCAATCCGGATTCCTACTGCTTTAAATCCCATTTTCTCACCAGTTTTCAACCAAGAAAAGCAATTTCTGCACAAAACCAGCTGCACCTCAAAGTGCAGTTTGAAAGGAAGCTCCTTTGCTGATACCAAAGGAATGCTTAAAAAGCCACTCCTCAGAGTACTCCCCGAAGAAGTATAATCAGAGGAGTATTAGTTCACACAATGGAAAGAATGAGGATTTGAACCTCACCCAAAGGGTGGCAGAACAGACACACTCGGGTATTCCATGGACTCTTCCTGCCCCCCTCACAGGGGGAGTGAACAGAGCAGAGGAACCACAACAATGCACAGAGGGAATATTTATCCCATTTTGGACAGACCACATCTTTAAGATGGTTCAGTTCTTCCCTGAACCTCTCCTGCCACAATCCTGCCACAGCATCACATCCCACACTGGAACAGCAAAGTCTCAAACCAGGTTGTTGTGTAGAAAATGAAACGCACAGGAATGCCTGGATCCTCCACATTCATCATTTTGTACTTCTGGAAGTCACTGATAGTGTTTTACAAGCAAAGCTCTGGAAATACCAAATATTTAAAAGCAGACAGATAGGAATTCCTCTTGTAGGATCTGTCACACAGATTCATTATGAATCATTTGGATCCCACACGGCTGTCACCGTTTCAGTCATGAGAGCCCAGGCATCACAAGCTACAGCTTTATTTTTAGATGTATTCATTAGCTGTCATTTTTTCAATCATCAAAGAATTAACAGAATTGCATTGTGTGCTCCTGCAAGGATGTGTGGGGCTGTAACCTGAGAATCAACAATGTCAGTGATGGGAAGTGACCTCTGAGCTTTGCCCTGAGGAAAGAATCAGTGGCTGGAATTAATTAAATCAGCTGATGACACAGCTCCGTGTCTATAAAAACATACCTCAAACATCACCTTTCCTCAATCTCACTGCTGGTGGATGCTGTCACATCAATGAGGCTGATCCTGTAATGTCCCTGCTTCGTTTCCCTCCAACCAGCATAAGAACAGAAGCTACAAAGCACTTCCAAGGGTTGAGCATTAATGCCAGAGCACAGCTGGACATCCTGCATCTCAAAAACAGCATCGTGTCTACAGATGGAGCCAGCAGGAATGCAGAGTAAAGGCAGGGCCAGCCCTTCATGGGCTAGGGAAGAAATCACCCTTGGGAATGAAGTGGCACAGGGGAGAGTGGCAGAGCAGTAAATTAAACCGTAAGCAAAGTTCAGAAGGGAATGTGACGCTCCCACGCCTCCTCCTGCACCTCCCAAGGAGCAAAGCTGGACCCAGCACAGGTACACAGGGCTTTAATTCCACAGCACATCCATGACCCAGCTCCATCCCGACCCTTAGCCATCCATCTTTCACAGCTGGGAACCATTCAGCACATCCACTGTTTCTGAACACATTATTTATTCCAATATCCCAGGATCCAGGAAAGGCCGGGCCTTAATTACAACAGCATGTGCAGAATTGCAAGGAGTCAGTTCCCGATCTCTGGCTTCCCAAGGAGGCTCCAGTTCTCCAGGAAAACATTTGCTTTCCCAACACAAGGAGTGCTTTTCACATTTCACAGCCCACACTGGGATTTAGGGACTGCCCTGCCAAGTGACCACGCCAAATCCCAGCTTGGCACAACCGGGAAGGACACCAGGACACCACAGGGACACCCAAAATGTCCCTGCAGCTCCACTTACAGAACATCCAGGGAAGAGCTGCTCTGCAGGAGATTTTCAGGCACATAAGGGAGAAATTAGAGAGACACAGTTCTGTTATGGTTTGTGGCAACAGCAGCTGGAATTGCCTGTTTGCAACAATTAAAAGGATGGAGCTGTGCCAGGGGAGTTGGGACGGATTTTGGGGAGAGGTTCTTCCCCCAGAGGGTACTGGGCACTGATCAGGCTCCCCAGGGAATGGGCACGGCTCTGAGAGCTTGAGGAAGGTTTGGATAATGCTCCCAGGGATGCAAAGGGTGGGATTTTGGGGTGTCTGGGCAGGGCCAGGAGCTGGACTGGATGATCCCTTCCAGCTCAGGACATTCCATGATTCTACAAAAAATCAGTTTGCCGATGAGATGATGAAAACAAAGCCCATATTTACTATTAACACTCACTGAGACAGATTAAACTCACTTAAATTTTCTTCTAATTTTCCCAAATATTTCGGATTCAGAGAGGCACAAACATGCAAAGAACAAGACGTACAAAACCAAAGCAAACAAAGATCTGACAGCTCAGGAGTCCCACGTGCAGAGTCACTTTGAGCTGTCTCAAGGCAATGGATTGTCACCTAAATGCTTTCAGCAGTTGTGTTTGAGACTTTTTGGTAAAATAACAGAGACAGAATTTCCAGTCCTGATCCTTGCAGCCCCTCATCTTCCATCATCTCCATTTCCAGGAACAACACACAAGTTTCACCCTAATTTTGAGACTAAAAAGAAAATCCACCCTAGGGTTTGTTACTAACTCAGTTTCCTGGTCATAGCCCAAAACATCCCTGCGTGTTCAAGACGCCTCAGCATGGTTTATGTTTCCTAATCCTAAATTTCTGTGGCAGTGGGAATAATGCAGATGCTGCCTGAACAATCCCAACCTCCTTCAGCGAAATCACACCACAAACACAACTTGGAATTTCTATGACAACGGGCATGAAGGAGAAAAATTTACCAATAGTCGATTTAAAAGACATTTATTTTGAAAATAAACATTTTGTACGGTTGTTCCCCCCCCAAAAAAATGTTTGCACAACTCAGAAAAACAAGAAGTCAATCCACGAACACTCCTATGGTTACAAGCCAACACTAACAACTCGCCACATCAGAAATACGTGTCAACAAACAATATCCACATTCCACCAGGGATAAAAACACAATCAACATGAAAGACTTCGGGTCTCAGGGATAAGAAAGAGGCTGCACAACACGTCAAAGGATGCTTGGGGTGATCCATCTCACCAAACATAAAACCTGCACCTCAACCATGGCGTTATTTTGGAGTCAGGTCAGCACGAGTTTCCCACAAACCTGCTCCCTTTTTTTTCCTGGCAAGGCATTTAACTGTGCAAAATTGCCTTGCCAGCGACAGATGTGAGTACAAAGAGAAGTGATTTGCTACAAAAGGATTAATACATTTTGAAAGTTACTGTCTGGCAAACTGTCAAAGGGACTTTTATTGGTTTGTTTTATTCTGGCTGTCGCTAAGCCCGGTGGCACGCAAGCCACACTGGTGTGCAGGGACCAGAACCATGTCAAACATCCCCTGGCTCCGCTCACAGAGCTGGCTCTGGTCACCACAGAGGTCATTCCAAAGTCTGGCCCTGGTCTTCTCCAGCACTCCCAGTTCAGCGTGTGCCCTTGGAAGTGGACGTTTGGCCACTGACCACTTGTCACCTGTTTGACCACTGACCATCTGGCAGCCGTGTGACCACCGAGGGTTTGACAGCTGCTGGCCCTGGAGCCGTTTGACCACCGAGCGCTTGTCACCCGTTCGAACAAGGACTGTGTGACACCCGCTTGACCCCTGACACCTGTTTGGCCACTGACCATTTCACTCCCGTTTGACCTTGGGCCGTCTGACACCCGTCTGACCCCAGCGGATTTGACAGTCGCTGTCTGAGCGCAGCCCCTGGCACCATCTGACCCCTGACCACTTGTCACCCGTTTGACCACTGACCATTCCACACCCGTTCGACCACCGACCATTTCACATTCATTTGACCACCGACCACTTATCACCTCTTCGCCCACTGACCATTTCACGCCCGTTTGACCACTGACCGCTTGTCCCTCATTTAACCACTGACCATTTCACACCCCTTCGACCGGGACCGTCTGTCACCCGTTCGACCCCCGAGCTCTGACAGCCGCCGTCCCAGCGCTGCCCCGGGCTCGCCCCTCTCCTCACCCC
>VZRS01008309.1:65211-105031 GCA_013398055.1 Ifrita kowaldi
GCGCCCTCCGCCCGCTCCGCGCCCCCGCTCCGCGCCCGCACACCGCCCCTGCCGGCCCGGCGGCACCACGGCCCAGGCAGCGGGGACGGGAATAAGAATGGGGATAGGGAAAGGGAAAAAAGGATGGGGATAAGGGAAGGGGATGGCAGTGAGGATGGGGATAGGGAGGGAGAGGGAATGCGGATGGGAGAAGCAAAGGGGATGGGAAAGGGAATGGGGATGAGGATGGGATGAGGAAAGGAGATGGGAAAAGGAAAGGGGATGGGAAAAGGAACGTGGAAGGCAAAGGGAAAGGGGATGGGTATAAGGGAAAGGGGCAGAAATGGGGATGGGGATAGGGAGGGAAAGGGAATGCGGATGGGAGAAGCAAAGGGGATGGGAAAGGGAATGGGGATGAGGATGGGATGAGGAAAGGAGATGGGAAAAGGAAAGGGGATGGGAAAAGGAACGTGGAAGGCAAAGGGAAAGGGGATGGGTATAAGGGAAGGGGGCAGAAATGGGGATAGGGAGGGACTCAGTTTTAGGATGGGAAAGGGGATGGGAAGCAGAATGGAAATGGGCAAGGGGATGTGGAAGTGGAAAGGGACAGGATGAAGAAGGGGAAGGATAAAGGGAAGGGGATGGGATAGGTGATGGGATAGGGATGGGAGTGGGGATGGGAAACAGGTGGGGACCACAGAATCAGAAAAAAAACTCGTTAGTGCCATGCAGGTGATGTATTTGGAAAGAATTAAACCTTTATTTCTATAAATCCCCCCAAAAATCACAACCAGAAAATGAAGATTTCAGAGCAGTGTCCTTAGGTCTCAAAGAATCTCCTGCTTGTTAAAAAATCCTTTTCCAGTTAAACCACAAGCTAATGATGTTCTGTTTTACCTTGCAGGGAAAGGGCACATTCACCTCTCAGGATGCTCAGCTGCACTCTGAAGGGGCAAATCACAGCTCAGTGACTGAATTACCTCTGGCACTGCAAGGATTTTTCTACCACAACCAAACACAGGAGCCCATCTGTGTCAGAGGCTGCCAGAAGGTCTGGGAACATTATTTTCAGTTTTCTGAAAGTTTAATCATTGCCAGGTGCTACCAGCACCACCTGAACTGATACCACTCCCAAATTCTCCTGCACGGAGCTGGGGCTGGATAATCCACAATTTAACAAGGTTTAACAGTACTGAGAAAACAAAACATCATCAATTATCTGCTGCCATTGCTGGTAGAGTGAAGAAATTACAAAATCACATCCAGCTGACATTCCTGCCTGAATGTGTGACCATCAAACAGGACAAACAGCAAGGACACGGCATGGCCTTAGTCCTCATCATGTAACCACAGATTTGGTGCTGGTTTGAATCAGGAATCACCAATTTAGTGCACTTCAAAGAGTCATTTTCAAGAGATATTTCTGTTTATAGCTTTTCAAGATACTCAAGCGTTTCTCACTCTTGATTTTGGAATTCTGAGAATACTGGAGATTTCTGTAAAAATAGGAGTTCAGCTTTCTGCCCTGCCAGGTGCTAAGGCTCTGCGAGCACCTGAGAAAGTGCACCATGGATCCATCAGTCCCACCACACAGGAACAGGAAAGTTCCCTTTCATGAGCAGTATTTTCTGGGATCCTGAGCTTTATGGAGATTTTGCAGCATGAAACTCAGGGAAAACATTAACATCCAACCCTTTGGTCTCTTGAGTTCAGCCCTAAGGACCTCCTGGGTCCCTCAGAGGCCCAGGTGGTGCCCACACAGAGACTGAATCTGCTGAGAGCTCTGTTCTTGCTCTGGGAGCTTTGCTTTCCCTTTTGACAACTGGAAATAAAACGAGTTCTATAATTGTCAGGTGAGTGCCTTGGAGCAGACGTGATCAGGCTGGGGCTGATCACAAAAAGCTCTCCAGAAAGCACAGAAGAGAGGAGATAACTTTGATGCTGCAGTCAGACCAGCAGCTAATCCAATTAAAGAGAGGACACAGGAATGCAGGATACACCCCTGGCCCATCAGGGCTAATACCTCGTGTCTTGCAGAGCTCAGGCCTTAACACTTCAGCAGAAAATAAATACGAGGCACCAAATCTCTTGCTAATAGTGCTGTGCTCTCTGTGATAGAGGAAATAGCCTTGTTGGCCCCTGCAGGGAGCTGAGAGTGTCCTGAGGCACAAAAGCTGCTCACCCTTTTCTTCATTTACTCAGCAGTTACCACACAGGGAATAAGCAAACGCTTTTAAAAAGCCATCCTTTGAGTTCTAGCAATGCTTGCTGCTTGTCTCGGGGAATTCTGAGAGCTCATCCCACTCTGGGTGCTCAGCAGATCAGTGTTTGTGTGAGGAGATGGGACAGAAGGGAAACCAAAGCTCTGAGCACCCACCTGGAGGTTTCCTGGGTGTTTTTCATCCACCTGCAAGGATTTATCTGTAGAAGAACAAAATTTCAGTAGGAGGATTATTGGCAAGACTGGCATGGATGCAGAAGATGAACTAAACATGGAAATGATCCCAAAACAGGAGCAGAGAGATGTCACTGCAGCCACACAGGGCTCAGAAGGGAGAGGCTGTGGGCTGGCTCCCGAGCTGGGGGTGTGAGCAGGACTCAATCCAAGTCAGGTTTAACTTCTCCTGCATCTGCTCTGGAAGATCTGCAAGGTTTTTTCCCGTTTATTCTCCCTCTGTGTGCAGAGGACCTTGGGCAGTGACTGACAAGGAAATAATTAAACACTAGAGGGAAGCAAAAGACTTCGACTGCAGCAACCTCTGTGCAAAGCTCCCGGGGCTGCCCCTGGACCTAAACACGAATAAACCTGGGGGGAAATGACAGAGGGGGTTTGCAGGGACATTCCCCAAACCCCTCTTCATTTAGGAATGTGTGTTCAGGAGGGATATTGCCCTACAGAGAGGGGAAAAGAGGATAGAGAACAACACTTCCATGGGATGTAGACCTCATCAATGACAAATTCATTGGGTTGATCCCAGCTCCTCCTCATCACGACTCAAAACTCTTTTCTTTCCTCTGCTTTTCCTACCTCTCCTTAGCAGCTGCAGCACTTTTGTCAAAAAAGGGAGAGTCACACTTGAACAATTTCCCTGCAGGAATTGTCTGTAGAGCAGCTCATCTGCTGAGGGCCACATGCAGACCTCTGGGAAATTGAAGGGTTTTGCTCAGAAATGTGTATTTCAGTCTTTATCCTACTTCTCTCAGGTCCCCAGTGTTCCTTCTTCCCCTCAGAAATTTGTTTTAATGACTTACAAGTTCCTCTTCCCCTGGTAAAACTCTCCCCAGACTGGGAGGCAGAAAGGAAACAGGGGTGAGCTGGACTTCAGACAAGTAAAAGTGAAAATATTTCATTTCAGTGGTCTGCTGCTGTGCTAAACGAGCTTTTCCTTGTTCCCAGCTGCTCTCCTGGAAAATCAGATCCATTGACAAAGTAAAGATTCCTCAGAAATAAATAACCACCAGGGCCTGGACTGGAGGCTGCCAGCAGAGACCAGTAAAGCCCCACAGCAGCTCCAGAAAGGGTGATTTGGGTGGTGATTGACCCCAGAGAAGAGGAGCTGAGGAATGGCAGTGGGATTTCCACCAGGGAAGGTGACACTTTCACCACAGCTGGACAGGCTGGGCAATAATCCTAGTTTGCTAAATGCACTTTTTTGCCACTTTTTGGTTTCATATCCTGCCTTGATCCTTCGAATCCTTGCCCCTGCAGTAGGAGCTGTTTCCATCAGTGTCCCTGGAAGAGCTCTGCACTGCCAGCTGGGATAGTGCTCAGGGGGTGGGAAGGCCTCCAGCAGCAGAATGTGCAGCAGGAACTTTGCAAGGTGTTAGTTCTGCAAGGAAAAGGAATTTGGGCTGGCAGGGAGATCTGTGTTCCAGCAGGATGTGTTATCTTCCCTTCTGGAGCTGCAAAGTTAACTCCTCTGGCAGGGCTGCCAGCCTTCCTCTCTGATGGGTGGTTTGGGCTCCATCTCCAGCTGCAGAGCTGTTTGTTATCCAGCACTTCTGGAGAGCTCAGATTCCTTTGTGGGCCCCATGACCCTGTCCAATAACGGTGTCCCATGTGGAAAGCTTATTGAAATCACTGGAATAACTTATTGGATCCAGTCTGCACTTTGTCAGGCACTTTGGGATGCTCTGAGATGAAACACCCTGCACTGCTATTGGGAAGAATTAGCTAATGCTGGCTAATAGCTGAGAGAGCACCTCCAAAAAGGGCAAGAAATAAAATCAACCTGAGCTGCAAAGTCCATTTTATTCTCCTTTATTTCTTAAATGTTAGGAGAGTTACACAGACAAAGGTAAAAGTTAAGCAACAATGATAATGAGAATTAATTCTGTTACAACAAAGAAAAAAACAAGATTTATGGAGGAAGTTCTTAGTCTGGAGAGTGTGCACAGAGCTGAAAAGAGGGGACTCTAGTCCTAGTCTTAGTCTCAGTTTTGACCCCTTTAAAGATCTCTGCCAAGCACCCTTTCCTTGTCCCACACCAAGAGCTCACAGCCCATTTATTACCCTAAAAAACGTTGATTTCTCTGCCCTTGTCGAGGTGAAGTTCTCACAGAGGAGCTGTACAAATACTGGGGATTATTATTATTGTTATTTTAACTAATTGAATATAAAATCCATGTCTCAGGGAGCCAGGGAGACTGTGATGGGGCAAAGAAGGTAAAGGAGTTTAGCAAAGTGCAGCAATTCATTGGCACAGAGAGAAAATTACTTTGAACAACTCAGGCCAAGTGAAAAAAGGGATTCTCCACAAGAGGCAAATCCCAGATTAGGGAGGGAAAGGCTGAGGTGAGAAAAGGACAGAGAAAACCAAATTATTTGGGACGGCACTGAGTCTGTGGCAGAGTGGGAACAGGGAGCAGCACTCCTGCCCCGGCCCAGGGGGGGATTCCACGTGGAACCCTCTCTCTTCCATGAATTCCATGTGGAACCCTCTCACTTCCATGCATTCCACGTGGAACCCTCTCATTTCCATGCATTCCACGTGGAACCCTCTCATTTCCATGCATTCCACGTGGAACCCTCTCACTTCCATGCATTCCACGTGGAACCCTCTCATTTCCATGAATTCCATGTGGAACCCTCTCACTTCCATGAATTCCACGTGGAACCCTCTCATTTCCATGAATTCCATGTGGAACCCTCTCATGTCCATGGACTTCCCAGCAGTGCCACAGACTGAGAGGATGCAAAGTGCAGTGGGAAGGGCCTCAGTGGCTTCTCACCAGGATTTGAGGGCAAACAACCTTCCCCTAATTCCTCTGCATGAAGAAATAACCAAACTAAACTCTTCAGATGTCTTTTTCTCTTGGTTACCCAGCAGTCTGGCCTGGCTTTCTCTCAGCCAGAATTTTAATTTCCTAAATTACAGAGTGGCTGCTGGTGAAAGCCACGGTGGTGATCTCCAGGCCAATCACACAACATTCCTCTCCTGAAGGAAAAAGGGCCAGAATCCCACCCCATCCTCACCAGGGAGGGTTTTCCTGGGCCATAATCCCATCCCATCCTCACCAGGGAGGGTTTTCCTGGCTATAAATCCCAACCAGTGATCAAAGCAAGGATGAGGAACTCAGAAAGCCCTTCCTAGCCCTTGTTTCAGAAAACATATTAATTTTTTTCCCTCCCTTAAGCTATTCTGCAGCCCAGGAGTCAGATAAAATATTTAAATGCCTCTGGAGTTTATGAGTAACCCCACTTGGAGCTGGTGTCTGTGTGAGCTGTGCTGAGCAATTTGGAGCTGGCAAGGAAAAATCTCCAACCTTTGACTCACAGACATGAAAGGGAGGGAGAGAGACATTAATGACAATTATTTGAGACTGTGCCACCCTGATGGAATAACCAGCACAACCTCCTGCACCTGCAGGAATGCAGCCTGGGTTTCAGGGCAGGGTAAAAATCCTTCTCTGCTTTGGGGAAGGGTAAAAAGGGGCTTGGGATCAACCCCAGACCTTCCTCTGCACCAATCCTGGGCACTTTTTGGGGTGGATTTTTAGTGAGGATAAAGGTAATTAATTACAAATCACCAAAATCCATGTGGAGAGCAGTGGAAGGGCTAGGAAATTAAAAGATGAGGATGTGCCCAGCTGCAGCTTAGGAAGGCTCAGCTCCACCTCTAGTTCTGTTCTGTTATTAATATTTTTTACTGCTTGAAGGCATTAAAAATAAGGCCCCCCCAACAGAATTATTCTTTAAGACAGCCCCCACTAACAGGCATAGTAATATCTATAAAAATGGTCTATTTTTCATTAAAAGTGCATTTTTTTTTACATCCCACCTTGTGAAGAGCCAGCACAGCTCCTCTGGAGGCCTCACCCACCACGTTTTTGGCAGAGCTGAGCTCAGCTTTGGAGGACCCATCCCACATAGTGCAGTGCCCTGGGTCCTGCTGAGCCCTGCCACAGCCAGCACAGATCCCTGGTGCCCCTGGGAGGAGGGACAGGGGGTCTGGAATGGGATTTGGATGCCTGAGAACGTTGGCATCAGTCAGACAAGACACCCAAGGTGGCACAAAAAGGGCAGGGCTGGGTCCTGGAGGTGCTGCCCCAGCTCCACTCACACAAATCCTTCCCTCTGCCACCCTCACCCTCACACAAGTCCCTGTCACCACCCTCACAACAGCAGGAAAGACTTGTCCTTCCATGCCCCAAGCACTGATAATATTCTGCAGCTTTCCTGAAGTTTTGACTTGCTTGGAACACAACACTGAATTACTTCCAGTTTTTTGGCAGCCCCACCTGACACTTTTCATAGGTAGAACCCCCCCCTTCAGCCCACAGCCTCAGGAATCCACTCAAAATCCATGGAAATGGACTCATCCTGCTCCTGGACTCCCTCTCTGAGCCCCTGGCCCATGCAAATTCCTGTTGTTACTCCTGTTCCTCATGGAACCTCCCTGTGCTGGGGTCATACCTTTGGTTTGATGTGCTCTGTGTGGCCTGGATCCACCCCAGGGCTGCAGGAAAATCCCATCCCAGGTTCCACACAGGAGCTCAGCCCTCTCCACAACATTCCTGGTTCTGCTCTAACTGAGACTGGCATTTACAGCACTGTAGCTCCATCCATCAAATGCCTGCTCCTGCCAAATCTGATTTGGGCTGCGCTGAAACAGAAACAAATCAACAAATACAGGGTGAGAAACAGATTTCAGCTCTGAGCTGAGCCCTCAGTCCTTGGTGTGCTTCCCTTTCCCTGTAAAATGAGGATACTGACATTTTCTCATTGATAAAATGAGGATACTGACATTTCCCCATTGATAAAAGGAGGTTTTCCACTGCCATTTGTGAGGGCTGTGCTCTTTGTGCTTCACCTGGAACACACAAAGTGCTGCGTGGCACTGATTTATGGCAGCCTAGGAGTGGGATCAGCCTTTGCCATTGTTATTCTGATGGATTCACTGGGTGGAAAAATGCCTGGTGTAATGATGGCTCGGGATTAGTGATGCAGGTGGTTTTATTTAAAGCAATAACATCAAAGCAAAACGTCTGCTGATTCAGCTCATAAAAATCATCGATGCATAAAAACCAACAATAATTGTCAAGAAAGAAAAGGGGAAGGGAGGATTGGGAGAACAGAGGAGGAAAAGGCAACCCAACCCCATAAATGCACACAAGACAGTTTAACTCTTTCAAGAAGCATTTGCACCCTTGTGTGGGGGAAAAGTCGATGTGAAAAAACTCGATGGGAGCTGGAGGGAGATGGAATTAAGAAAAGGCATCTCTCTTCCACGTTATCTATCTTGGATGGAAGCTTCTGGTCCAGCCAGCAGCTTGGGAATGTCTTCATTTACAATATTCCTTCCTGAAATCTGAAAGCAAAAGGAAAACGGGGGTCAGCACCTGGAGAGAGATTCCAAACCATTCAAAGAAGCACAAAAATATGGATTTATCTCTAGAGTGACCATTTGCACTGATATCCCCTCACAAAGCCCCTCAGAGGGACAGACTGGGGGTAAATTATTGCCCAGATCCACTCTGCAGGATGCAGGAGAAAATGCCATGAGAATTCCATCAGGGACAGCAGGCCAGAGGCAGCTCCTGGGCTCTCCAGCCCCTTCCCTGCTTGGTGTCATTTCAGCCCCATTTATTATCTCCTAATTCCTCTGGAATGAGTCATGGAATCTCACAGCTGATTACAAGCCCTGCCTGACAGAAGTGCTGTCCTACAAACAGAGGCACAACCCTCGGGATTAATCCTGGATAAGCAAAGAGGAGTTTCAGCCCCCAGGGAAGGAGAGTTGTTTGCTTTTCTTGGATGAGGTAACTGCCCATTACCCATAAATTAATTCAACTCCAAACACTCTCTCCTGCACAGTGTTTTCTGCACTAACACCACGCCAGGACATTTTTGGGCTCCATCTCCCTCCCTCTGAGGTTCCAGCAGAGCAGGCACTGCTCCAGCCCTGCCAGACCTTCTTTTTCCAATCAAGAAAAATTCCAATTTGTGCCATGCCAAAAGCTTTTAAAAGCCTAATCACTGCTTGCATCTTGTGGCTCTATGATGAAAGGATGGCAAGGGAGCTGGCTTCTCATTCCTGCTTTTCCCATGATGTTTCTCATTCCTCCTCTGGCTGTGGCTTGGTCACTCACTGATGGACTGTTCCTCCCTCCTGCTGCCCATCAGAAGGTCCCTACAGCCACCAATTAGGGGGAGGAAAGTCATGATTACCTTTGTCTAAATCAATGTTCTTTGCTGGGAAGCTTCTGGCTTGCTCAGCCTTCTCCTTCAGGATGTTGTTTTTGTAATCTGTGCGAGGGAGGAGCAGAATTCACACAGGCATTAGGGTATTAAAAGAAAAAAGAGTTTTATGAGCAAGACAGAGGTGATCAGTCCTTCCTTGATGGGCTCTAGGTCTGGCACCTCTGATTTCTAGGAATTATTTGTGGAGTTGCTCAGCAGGAAAACAGCTCTGAGTTCATTTTAGCCCCTGGCATGAATCAGTTGTGCAAACTTAAGATTCCTGCTCCACACAGGCACCACAGCTCCTTCCAGACCTGGATTATCTCCTCAAAGCTCACCTGGAGGTGACTGATGCAATTATCCAGAGAGTTTGCTCTCCTGGGACACACAGAGAAGCATTTTTCCAACCCACCCCCTGCAATTCCTTTCTTTACTTCCAGTTTTGTATCTCTCTTGTTTACTGGAGCCTGTACAGCAATTCTCGGGACCTGAGGTTTGCCAGCTTGTTCTTTTAAAAGTTGTACCTTTACTGGGGATGCAAATTAAAAAATATCAAAGGGACAATTGTTTCCTGGTTTATCTGGCACGTTGCAGCAGGTATGAACCTGACTCCATGGCAAAGCTTCAGGAATCTCAGGGTGCTGCAGACAAGCATCAGTTTTGTGGAATGGATTCGCTCCAAGTCCCAGCAAGAACCAACCCCAGATCAATTCTTGACACCACAAAACTCAAGGCTGCACCTTCAAACCCCAGCAAGGAGCAGCACCCATCTTCAGGAATGCTGGAAATTTCCCAAATCAGTCTTATATATCCCAAAAAAATACTTCCACTGTGTGAGATGAGCTTCCTTCCCCTCTTTCCAGTGCCTTTCATTTTACCACGAGTTCCAGGGGGATTTGTGTTTTCTCTTTTGTATCTCAGAGCTTCTGTTGCAAATTTTCTTCCTCTCATTCTCTGTTTATCTGCCTTAATTGCTACCACAGATGTTGACAGAAGGCCCAAATGTTCACTGAATGATTTGACATCCAGGGAGGAGGAAATCAGAAAGTTAAACCAAACTAGATTCAACAGAAGGCGGAGGCAATGAACTCAGCTACCTCAGGACTTCTCTTTACCCAATTTAGGTCAAATAAAGCCCACACCCACCTCCAGAGGTTAAGGAATAGGTTAAATCACTTCAAAATATCCAAGTGCCATTAGAAATTTCAGATTTATAAGGATTTTGCCCTGGTTTGGTGGCCAGGGATACCTACCCAGCCTGATGTCTTCACTTTTGTGTGGGGTCAGATCTGTCGTGTCCACTGTAAATTCCTTAAGATTCACATCCTTCCTGAAAAGGGAATAATGGTGGAAAATGGTATTGTCCCATCCTTTAATAACTGGCTCCTTTCACATTTTTTCACAACAGCTTTTCTTCTTTAGAGAATTTAGTTTATTTCATTTTTAATTTTTTTTTTCTCCCACGTGTTTGTCCAGAGCTTCGAACAATGGGCAGCCAATCTGTACTGGAATTTCCTTCTCTCCTCCACTTTAATAATATCAAATAAGCTCTGGAGGAGCCCAGGTCCATGATCTTGGCCCCAACTCACAGCAGATCTGTGCATTATTCCTTTACCACCAACTCCCCAGGACATCTCACACAAACTCCAGCTGTGAATCAGTTCCCAAAGTATAAAAAGAAGAAATTCAATTGCCAAATCAGCCCTACAAACCATTTTCTCCTTCCACTTCCTCCTCCTAACCAGATCCTCAGCTGCTTCAGGCTCTTAGCTGAGGAGAGGGGCCACAAGTTCATTTTTATGCATTCTAAACCTAATTAATAAGCTCTGTAATTATACTTACTCTCCATATTTCTTCACGTTGTATTCATAACCTAAACAGGAGGAAAAAGCAGAATGAGCAGTCACAGCCAGCCCAGACACATTCCTGGGGTTTGCTTTTTGTGTGGCACCCAAAACCAGTGCTGTGGGTGTCACCCAGAGGTCCCAGTGTCCCTTTCTAGAATTCCAGAGTCACCGAGCACAGCAAGGCCTTGGACACCTGAATTCCCAAGGGACAAATCCCACTTGGGAAGGGCTTTTCTTCTCCCTTCCACAGAGCAACTCAGCAAATCATGAGTGGGATTCAGCCAAAACTTGGACTTGGAAGTCTTTTCCAATCCCACGGAGGCGTGAAATCAAGGCCTGGACATTTTTACACCACACCAGTGAATCTCTTTGTGAGCCAGCCCTTCAAATCCTCCTGGTTTTCCAGGAGGGGATCCCTGCCTCCAGCACTGTTCCTTGCAGGAATGATTTGCAGAACAGAGTCCCAGGATGTCCCTCCAGGCAGGACAGGGTCAGTTTTCCCTGGACTCACCTCTCTGCCGGCGCTTGCGGGTGACGAGGACCACGATGATGAGGAGCACGAGGAAGAGCAGCAGGGTGGCCAGGATGTAGCCCAGCTGCTGGAAAAAGTGCATCCTGCTCTCAGGGATGATGACATTGATGACATTGTGGCCCCTGACCACGTTTGGATCTGAGGGAAGGAAAACAGGGGGCATCACTGGGAGTGGCATCCAGAGAAAAGCAGGATCACAGGTGGGAATGTTCAGGGAGAAATTCTTCTGAACTGCAGGAATTAAAGGGCAAATCAGTGCCTGATTTACAGCACCCTGCACCTCTGGCAGGTGGGAGATGCTGAGCTCTTCACCAGACCATGATTCCCAGGATTTAACAGGATGCTGCACATCCCTTCCCTGCCTGGCCCTCAGCAGAGGGGAATTTCAGAGCAAAGCCATCCCCAAACCTTCCAGAAGGTAACAGAACCCTCCTCTGGGTCACTCACACCCCACCCTGCTCTGCCTCCAAACAGCCAGAGTATGAAGCAGCCCCTCCCTGCCAAGGGCTATAATTTACAGAGTGGGAAGAGTTTTCAGTGCCAAAGAATGAATTTCCTTTGAAATGAAATAAAAATCGATAAAATAAATAATATCCCCCACCCAAAAACAAAAAACCCCACAGAGAAAAGCCAAGATTCCATTCCTTTTGTGGGTGCAGCAGCATTTCAGTTCCACAGCACAGGGAAGGGGAGCTCAGAACTTTTACGTGGAACATTTTTTTTGTAGATCTCAACTAACTAGGTCAATGTTTTACACGTGTAAAGAGGAAGTGACTTCTCTGCTTGCAACAGTCAGAGGAATGGACAAAGCCAGCCCAGGCACAGATGGAATCCCACAGGACTGTGCTGGGACAGGGTTTTTTCTCCAAAACAGAGCTGAAATGACACCTTCATTTCACCTGAATGTTCACAGAGCACCAGGCAAGAACAGCATGGAGCCCTCACCTCCCATTCCCGTGGGAGTTCCTCCCTTCCCCAGAGGGAATAAGGGGAAAAGTGGGGGGAAATACCCCAAAAGCCACAGTACCCTTTAGCAGATGTGTTCTGATACTTCTGGAAGTGCAGGCACAGCAACTGGTTCCAGTTTTTCAGGCAGTTTATTTCTTTCCAGCATTTAAAAAACACCAACCCAGTGAAAATAAAATCAAATAAGGCAAGAATGCATTGAAATAAACACTCTGAAACCAGAGCTGATTGTTTGCTAATGCCAACAGCAATCCTAGAAAATCAAAAAGCTTGAGCAGCGTGCTCTGTTCTGGTGGCCCAGTGCTCCACTCCAGCAACACTCTGCTTTTTACTGGGATTTCCAGATGCCCTGTGCTCCCTGGATGCAGTGCTGGAAAATCCATAGGGTTTCCAGCGCTGCCAAGCTAAAAAATATCAAACCCAACCAAAAACCCACTTGCAAAGCTGCAAACAGCACATGTGACAGCTCTGCTTTGTCACATCCTTGGCTCCTGGGAGGTTTCTGCCATAATGAGATGGTGCCACAGCAAACAGAGGAATTCTATTCCTGGCTTTTTCCTTTCCCACAGTACTGGAAGACAGGGGTAAGAGCTGGGTTAAACTTTAGGCAGCACTGGGGAGGTCACTGCAACAACAAACAGTGGAAACAGAGGTTTAATAACTTTGGGCAATGGAATGGATCCCCTTTTATAACTGGGGAAACTGAGGCACAGAGGAGCAGCTCAGCCCCACCAGTGAATGGCAGTGCCCAGAGCAGGATCACACCCAGACTCTCCTCCTCATCCTACACCAGAGCTTAAGCTGGGAGGATGAGGGTTTATCCTGTAACCAACAGCTGATCTCTCAGCACATCTCACGCCCATCTGCCCCAAATTCACTCCCAGGACACTGTTTAACCACTGAAAAATAAATCCTGATTGGGGGGGGGAAACTTAGACCAGAGATGCCTTAACATGATTTTCCCAAAGTGTCAAGGAGCAGATTCTTCTGCTGGAAAAAGCAGAGAGCTCTCCACAAACCTGGCAGAGGCAAAGAGTTGCCAATGTTTTAGCACTAATGAGGAGACACAACAGATGCCATTCTTCAGAGCAAACCCGGAGTAAAAATGCTCCAGTTAGTGGACATCCACCACATTTACAGTCCTGAGCCTGAGAGCAGCACTGAGCCCCTGCTCCTATTCCAAACAGGATGAAGTTTCCTGTCTGGGAATGGCTCTGGAGCTTGGAGCAAGGCCAGGAGCTGTGGCTGCTGCCTGAAAAAGGCTCCTTGGTTTGCTTTTGTTGTCTCCCTGTTTATGTTGTGCTCCCCAGAAGAATTCCAGGCAGTTTTTCATGGAATGGGGCAATGCCTCAGCCTCCCCTGCTGCACCCAAGCAGGGCAGGTCCCAGCAGGAGCGGGCTGGAAAAGGAAACCTCTGGATGGCTCCACTCCTTCCCATGGACTCAGCACATTTTTGTGTGTGGTGCTCTCAGCCCAGCTGAGGGGTCACTGCCTGCAGGGGCCAATCTCATCCCAAAGCTGCTCTGTTTGCCAGTGGAAGTGGCTTTTGTCAGGAAGGGAAATTCCTCCAGCACTGAGGGCACCACGGCCAAACTCACACAGCCAGGTTAAATCACTCAGAGATTCCACCTCACTCCTGAGCAGGTAGGGAACTACTCAGGACAACATCCAGGAAAAAGAGGAATAAATTCCTGGGTGGACAACTCTGGGAACAGGATCTGGTTTCCATCTGTGGCTAAGGCTCAAGGACTGTGTGCAGGAATTCTGATATTTGGATGTCCCAGTCTCCAGCCACCTCTCCTCAGCACTGCCTTGATTTTCTGGACACCAATCTTAGCCCCAGGGAAAAAGTTTAGGTTTCTATGACTGGAGAAAGCCAATTTCTACAGGAGAATAAACCTATTTAAAAATGTATGAAGCAAATCAAAATTCTATATTAAACAGCCAATAAATATTAAAACACAATGAATATTTTAAAGTGTTAATAAAGAACTACACCCAAAAGACTTAAAAAAAATTAAACTTGGGATTTTTGTTTTCTTTTTCTGCCTGAACGAAGTGTGATGGTTTTGAGTTTGGACAGGCTGACAGATGAGAGCTCAGTGCAGTGGAAAATATGAAAATTGGTTTATGGCACACACATGAAAAAAAAAAAAAGAAAAGCTGAAGGGTGGAGGAAAATTCCTGGTGGTTGATTCTGCATGGTCTGGCACCTTGCACAGCCCAAACATCCGTGCACAGGGGAGAGAAACTCTGGTGAGAAGAGTTGTGACAGCAAAGGCAGGGCTGCTTCAACCCCCTGCCCACACCTTCCCCTGATCCATAAAAAGCATGGAGGAAAGGGAGCCAACAGAAAGGGAAAGGGAGCTGGACAAAAACACAACACAAACGCAGCTTGTTTGCCTCAGGGCCTGTCAGCAGAGCAGCACTGCCCTGGGGCACAGGAGACAGCAGCTGCCCTGTGCCCACAGCTCTGCAAAAGGGGGACTGACCCCAATGATGGGGGGACATCCCACAGCATCCTCACTGTCCCTGTGCAGCCCCAGGTGCACCCAGGCCATGGAAACAGCTTGGGAACAACTGAATCTGGGCTGGCTGAGCTCTTTAGAGCCCAAAGAACCAACTGCAGATACACAGAATCACACAGAATCACCAGGCTGGAAGAGACCTTCAAGGTCATCGAGTCCAACCCATGTCCCAACACCTCAACTAAACTAAACCCTGGCACTGAGCACCACATCCAATCTCTTTTTAAACACATCCAGGGATGGTGATTCCACCACCTCCCCGGGTAGACCATTCCAATATTTTACCACTCTTTCTGTAAAAAACTTTTTCCTAATATACATCTCCTTGTGTTTGGAAAACCCCTCTGTGGGAGAAAGTCCACAAACGAAGCCGAGAACCTCGGTGATTTTTATCCAACTAAAGTGAGCGAGTCTGGCTTTTCCCGGCGGGATTTTCCACCCATCCCCAACCGGGAGAAGCCACTCACCCGCCGCCGGGGCCACGCTGTGCGTGGTGAGGTTCACCACCTTCCTCTCGCTGGCCGGCTCCGTGACGGACACGTGGTAGATCCTGCGCTCGTGCAGGCCGCAGTAGTGGTGGTGCAGGTGGCACGAGTAGGTGCCCTCGTCGGCGCTCTCCAGGTGGGAGATGCGCAGCGAGAAGTCCCCGAGGGCGAAGGCGCCGCGGGTGACGTTCATCTTCTGCCGCAGGAACAGGGGCCCGTAGGAGCGGCGCTCCCCGGACGCGTACAGGTCCACCAGGCGGTCGGCGCGGTCGTGGGGGACCCCGGGGGGCTGCCGGTCCCAGTGCACCACCTGCTGCTCCTCCTCGCTGTGCCGCTCCGTCCAGATGTGGTCGCGGTTGACGCAGGGCAGCATCACCACGCTGCCCTCCGGGGCCACCAGCACCGGCTTCTCGCCGTCCCAGTACTCGCTGGCCTCCTCGCCTGGGTGAGGAACGGATGGATTAGAAATGTTGGCTTTTGTATGGAATAGGACAACTGGAGGATCTGTCTCGGTTTGGACGGTTGGGATGGATGGAGACGAGAGGTCTCTGAAGTCTGGTCTTAGAGCGTGAGGTTTATTGCGAAGGGCTTGGGTACAGGGGGCCTGCTTGGAGCTGCCAGCTGCAGCTGAAGCAGGCCAGAAAGGCAGGAGGCAAGAGAGAGAGAAAGAAGAAGAAGTGCAAGAGAGCGAGGTTCTCCTTTACAATACAATAAATCTTCTTCTGTGTTGAATATTCTGATTTTCATCAACCAATCTAGTACAAGATGCAAATCCTATAGCATTTACATACAGCCTATAAGAATCATTGCATTACCATACTGCGTTATATTTTAAACCCTAAAAACTACTCTTTGGACCCCTTCTGCCAAGCTAGCAGGGTCTGCTCTGACCCTTGGACCTGTCTGCTAGCAGAAGGTATTGTTCTATCAAAAGGGCATTACCTTCAGTGGCCATACCATTGTTTTCCAGTTGTTCAGTAACTAAGGCCTGGTATCTCAAAGTATGCTTTCATTTCAATCTCGCTTATAGTTTCCATATTCTCAGCATCTTTTGCCAGGCAATCATATCTATAAGGCTTTCCTCTTTCATCTTCCCCAACAGACAACAGTTACATGTAATAATGTACTAAGTAGAAATTACATAAAGGTAAAATGTAGTTAAGGAAGGAAAAGTTAAGAGTGAATTGTAACCCCGAAATAGTTGTAATAGATTCAGAAACATAGTAATAAACACATGGTAATAAATGCCTTTTAAGTTGATGAATCACAGAGCTACAGACACAGATTCCCTAAAAGAGACAGAGTAAATAAACCGAATACACCCCAGGAAGTTCTTATCTCGCCGAAGATTCACACCTTCGAAAGTCTGCTAATTGAATTACAACAAAGGGAGGACATCGAATTGACACTGAAGAAATCCAGAGGATCCTAAAGGCGTCTAATAGTCCGAGATTAGGAGTGGGGGTTGAGTGAAGTGTAAATTACTGTCTGATCTTAATGAATATGTAACAGTTTGAAAAGATACTTAAGTTCTCTGAAAAGTGAATGGGGCGCGTCTCTGGCGGATCGCCAAGCGCCCCAGCGCTGTGTTTTGCCTTTGCTCTACTAATAAATGCTATGTGTATGCTATCAAAATTTCAGTTCGTAAATTCGTTTATTTCACCTGGGTGGGTGGGGAGAACACGAGCTGGGTGACCTTGGAAGGGGTGTTTTGCCCCACTTGTTCTGGTTTTACCCACCTGTCCCATTTGTCTCCACATAATCGAGTTAAGTTTCCTTCCCCCGTTTCCTTTCCTTGGCCAAAGTCGGTAAAATTTTGGCCCAATTTGCTGTCACGCACCACGATCTCATGAGTGTGGTTGAAGCGAAATTCCCACTCAACTCCAAGTGTCAAGGATACCCAGATACACCTGAGGTTACTCCCAGACCCTAGAATCCTCAATTCCAAGTGTCAAGGACACCCAGGCACACCCGAGATTCCTTCAGATCCTGAAATCCTGAATTCCAGGTGTTAAGGACACCCAGGCACACCTGAGATTGCTCCCAGGCCCTGGAATCCTCAATTCCAAGCACCAGGGACACCCAGGCACACCCGAGATTCCTCTCAGATCCTGAAATCCTAAATTCCAGGTGTTAAGGACACCCAGGCACACCCGAGATTCCTCTCAGACCCTGCAATCCTGTAACACATCCCCTCCAAAAATCCCAAAATACCCCACAGGGGTAACGTGTCCTGTCCACTGCAGCAGACAATAAAGAAAAACACCTTTATCTTCTACATCCTTGGCCATTTCATGAAGCAAGGCCATTTTCTTCCCCTTCTAACTGAGAGTTAATCTCCTCCTTCAGAAAGCAGGAAGTATATTCCCTCCACAGGCTAAGAATGGAATGAGGATCTTCATCCCAATCCTCCGAGCAGGAAATGCTTTCCTACCCACAAAGGCCCTAATTACTGGAGGAGCTGAAGCAGCACTGCTCTGTTTGGCTCTTGAAAAGGAATAAGAGAAGAAGCCAAAGCACAGAGGAGCAGACTGAGGCTCTCAGGGTGATTTTATTGTACTGTGAGAGCAGCAGAGGAGATGCATTTCCATCCTAGCAGCTGCACTGGTGCTACCCAGAGGTTTAACTGGATTTTAATGGGTGCCTGTGTGGATGGGTGGCTCTCTCTGCAGCTGCCAACAGCTCGTTTTTAGAGCTGGGCTTAAGGTGTGGTAAACTTGAGGTGGGTTTTTAAGTACAGGCTGCCCAGGGCAAGCTCAGCAGCCAGAGCACAAGGCAGGTCCTTGTGGCAGAGCTGAGGGCAGGGATTGTCACCAGGGGTGTGCTGCTGCTGCTGCAGCAGGGACAGTTTGGTGATTACCAGCAGCAAACATCGAGCTGAGCAGGCTCCAGGCAGTGTTTGGCCAAGGAAGAAGAGAGGTTTGTAAATAACCACACTGAGTAAACCCTCTGAAACTCAGGGAGGCAGGCAGCAGACAGCACAGGGAGCACCACGCTCTGCTGGTGCTTCCT
Organism: Ifrita kowaldi; assembly: GCA_013398055.1. Classification (NCBI taxonomy): domain Eukaryota; kingdom Metazoa; phylum Chordata; class Aves; order Passeriformes; family Cinclosomatidae; genus Ifrita; species Ifrita kowaldi. The sequence goes on from VZRS01008309.1 coordinate 83,244, forward strand.
GAGCCTCCTGAGGCACCTGTAAAACCTGGAGCTGTCACCACACCCACCTCTCTTGGCGACGACCAGCTGGATTTTCACAGTTTCGTACAAGTGGCAATAGTGATGGTGAAGATTGCAGGAGTACGTGCCTGCATCACTCTCTGCAACACCTGGCAAGAGAGGGGAAGTTGAATGTTTTATACTGAGACAATGATTAATTGTGTCATTTGCAGTTTCCCAAATCCTTGCCTGGATGCACCAGGGTGGGTTAAACAGAGACTGGGACAGACCTGGAGGTGCACAAGTGACTGGAGCACTGAGTGCCACATCCAGGGTTGGGGACTCCACCACCTCCCTGGGCAGCCCCTTGCAAACCCCGAAATTCCTCCTGAGGATTAGGCTCATTAGCCTGGTACTGATTTATTTCTCAAAAACATGCTGCAAACCAACCATTTGCACCAAAACCCACAAACCCCATCGATCCCCAAACCCTCCGTGGTGCGGGGGTGGAAAAAAACCCTCCATACCTTTGATCACCAGCGAGAAATTCCCATCTGCAAAGGCGTTCTCGGGCATGAGGATCCTGCCCCGGTTGTAGGAGCTGTAGACACGCTGGTCCCCAGCTGAGTACATGTCACAGAGCCTCTCCATCCTGCTGTCCCCGTAGTAGGAGCTGAGCAGGTCCCAGTGCACCACGCGCTGCCGGTCGTTGAGGCGGTCCTGGGTCCACACCATGCGGTGGCTCTTGCAGGGCAGCACGGCCTGGGAGCCCAGCACGGCGCTGATGTTCAGCACAGACACCACCACGCTGGCTGGGTTGGAGGCATCTGCTGGGACTGAAAGTCAGGAGCAAACAGCCAAAAAAAGAGTTGTAGGGTTATGGAGTTAATGGTGTGTGAAGGAGGCGCTGGAGTGGGGGTGTTGGGATCTCCGCACGTTTTTGATTCTGGTTTCAAGATCAACACGGGGCACTCTCATGGAGAATCAAAGAATCCTGAGCTGGGAGGGACCCACAGGATCATGGATTCAACTCTTATCCCAGCACAGACACCCCAACAATCCCAGCCTGTGCATCCCTGAGAGCAGTGTCCAAACGCTCCTGGAGCTCTTGGGGCTGTGCCCATTCCCTGGGGAGCCTGGGCAGTGTCTCTCTCTGGGGGAAGAACCTTTTCCTAATAAAGAAAACTTCACCACACTGATTTCATTCAGTGAAAGCAATGTCTGTTCTCAGGGTTGTACACTCGACCTGTCCTACTCACCATTCCTAATCCTGACCCCAGTTTAATCCAAGTTTGGAGACACCAGTGCATGGGATGCATCACCCATGGAAGTTAGCCATGAGAGCCCCAGTGCACGCCATGGAATCGGGGTCCCTCTCACTCCTCCTCATGATCACAAACCCAGGCAGACTTACATAGGTGCCACTCACCTGAATATGAGCACACAGAACCTGTCAAAGCAGAAAATAAAGAGTGTTACTGACAAAAAAAGGAGGAAAAAGCTACAGATACACTCCAAGTCAGCAGCCACCTCTGTTACTGCTCCATCTATTCCCCCCTTCCCTGTCAGTGTTTATTTCTGGCTGTTCCATTCCCCACTCCTGCCACACACTTTGTCTGCACAGTTAATTCTGTGATGCTCTGGATGCAGCTCCAGCTCTCTCCAGCTCACATGACTCAGATCCACACAGGAAGAACTTTGCCAGGGATGAACCAACGCCTTTGACTCCGCATTTCTCCGGGCCAGCCCCTCCTGCTCCTTGTGTGGGAGGGGTCTCGAAGGTCTCCTGGCATCACACTGGATTCCCAACACAGATTCCCAACACAACACCACCATTCATCTCTCCAACCAGCCAAGCCCAAGTGGGTTCCACCAAAATCATTGGAGGTTTTGTCCTGCTAATGTCAGATGCACAACGTCCTCCAGACAAAGGCTGTATTTTTAGATGCACAACGTCCTCCAGACAAAGGCTGTATTTTTTTTTTTTTAGCTCTGGAATTTATGAATTTCAAAATTCTGGGGGTATTTTAGCACACCCCCAGGGCTGAGAATAAACTTGGTTTCCTCCCTTTTTCCCATCACAAAACACCGGGCAGGGAGAGCAGAGAACAAAAACTGAGCAGCACTCTCTGTTGAACTGCCAGCTCAAAGGCACTCCAAACAGGAGGTATTTTTTCCTACATTTATAATCTCAGCATCACAAAGAGAGAAATCAAATCTTGGACAAGGTCTGTACTCTCTGTATATAAGAAAGAGACATCATAATCCCAGCATTTGATGGTCTCTCCTGACAGGCTGCAAAATATTTCAGCTGCAGCCTCTGTCTCTGCAAGCCAGGACTTAGATTTAGCTTAGAAAAGCAAAGGAATGATAAGAAAGCTCTTCCACAGCACCAAAAAAGCCAGGAAAAATCGGTGTCACTTGTGACAGGCCACCAGCTCCCAGCACAGCAGAGGTGTCAATGCGCTCAGGCAATGTCCCCGCGGCTGAACGGGTGTGGTTTGCCCCGGGGCAAGGGGACAACGCGATGTCGTGACATGAACAGCGATTTGTGAGCTCGGGAATGGTGTCTGAGGCTGCCTGCAGAGCCCTGCACGAACAGCAAATTGATTTGATGTGACAGAATCATCCTCTGCTGGCTCAGGCAGAGGAATGAAGGCATTTACTGCTCTCCTTTCCTCTTGCGAGTTAATGGGAAAAACACGGAGCCCGAATGAAGCATCGTAAACCCAACGAGTGACAAAAGCTCAGCCATCCACAGCTCTGAGCTCACAGCAGCACCTGCTTCTGCACCTTTCTGGACCCCTGCACCTTCCTCCTGCCAGGGCAAGGACCATCCTTCCCTTCCCTTCCCCTTCCCAGGACAGGCTGCTGGAGCCTGGGCGGCCCCAGGCACTTCTCCAGCACTTCCAAACACAGCTCTCTGTGAAACAGGGGCTTGGCTGGCATGGAACAGCTTTTAGATAAGAAAAGCTGATGTCTTTTGGGTTCTTTTCCCCATCCACTCTTAAAACTTCAGCCAGGAACAGGGCAGGAATGTTCCTGCTTCCTCAGCAAGTCATTCCAAGGTGTTTCCAGGTTTGCCCCTCGGTGCTCAGGAGATGCTGTGTCCTGCCAGGACCAGGGAAGAGCCTGTGGATTTTATATTTTGCATTTTAGATTGGATTTGTGACTTGCTGGCTTGACATGAAGCACCACAACAAAACCCATCCAAGATGAGGTGAACTTAAATATTGGAGCTCAGCACGGAGAGGTGGAAGAGAAAGGGTTTCTCACTTTGTCTGTGCACACACAGAGTCTGGGCAGAAACTCTGGGTCTGAAGCTGCCCTAGGATATCATCCATAGTTTGACAAAATGGTGCAGATATAAAAAAAAAAAAAAAGTGATCACAGCCAAGCAGCAAAATCCTAGAAGGGGGAAAAAAAGGATAACTCTTCACAAGAGGCACAGGAACTCCAGCAGACAAAGAAGGAAGAACTGATTGTTCTGATTCCCCAGCCACGCTGGAAATCTGCACACATCCATCAGCTCGTGGGGAAGGCTCAAACTTTTTTGACAGAGCTGTAAGTGAGATCACTCAGAAATCTGAGGAATCTGGGATGTCTCTGCTCTCTTGCACGCCTGGAGAAAATGGAATTTAGAACAGCTGACCTTCAATAACCTGAACAGAGAGCAGCAGTGGAAGGAGGAATGAGCCTTTTTCTCTTTTCAGTGTCCCCCCTCTGCTGTGGGGAGAGCAGCAGAGCAACCAAGCCCTGCTTTTCAAAGGGATTTTATGACACAGCAGCTACTGAACAGAGAAAAAGCCACAGCCCAGCAAAGGTGACAGCTCATGAACTGCAGCTCTGGGGTCAGCTGGAAGCAGGGATTTTGGTGAGTCACACTTCCCAACCTGCAAGTGTAAAACCAAAGAGTCTTCATGCACCTGGTGAAAGCTCTGACCTCTGTCATCACAGGGCTCCAGGAGCTTCTAAACCCCAGCTGCCTTCAGAGCTGTCAACACAGAACTCAGCTGTGGCTTTCATTTTCAAGTTTCAAGTTCCATGGGATGGAGAATCACTTTGTCTTCTCTGGGTGATGTAACCACAAAAAAAACCCCAAGAAAAAACCCCAACAAAAGACAATTCTGTGCTGTCCCCGACACGTTCTGTGCTGACTCAGCAGGATCCCAGAGATCCTCTGTGGTCCCACGGTATAGGAAGAGGAAAGCAGCCTGGAAAACTATTTCTTAATCCCTTGTAAAAGGCAGAGCCAGCTCTTACTTCTTGAATCCCATCCATTTTTCAAGTGAAGAATTAAAGCCACAAAAAGCTGTGGGCAAACTAGAAGCAAAAGGGCTGTGAAGGATGTGTGACATGCTCAGAGCTCTCCAGACAGCATCCTTGGAGCAGGGCAAGCAGAAAACTGTTCCCTGAGTCCTGCCTGAAGAATTCCAGCTCTTCTCTGCTCCTGGGACAGAGGAGCTGCTGCTCAGGTCGGTGCTGATGAAACCACTGAGTTCCTGTTATATGTATATATTTATATTTTATATTTATATCCTCTTATTCACAGGATGAAAAACGACCAGACCAGTAAAGTCCTGCAGAAAGGACATGTTCTTCCCCAAATCTGTGTGTGCCACGTTCCTTATTTCTCCCATGAATCCTTCTGTTTATAGGGGGTTTAATGGGCTCTGTAGAGTCATTACACAATTGTGGGAAAAGCAGCAGCCTGTTCCCAAACCCTCTGGGGAAGGGCAGTGGCTCCATCCTGACTCTTGAGGGGGCTGAGAGGCCCTGATGTCAAGGTGACAGTGAAATAAATGACCCCAGCTCTCCTCTGGAAGCCAGGGTTTTTTAAATCCACTGACCAGGAAGCAGGAGGAACATCTGGGCTCGTCTGGAGGAGGGATATGGTGAGCAAAACAGCTCCACCTGAACTTCTCCCATTCACCTCCTGCAAGACCGAGCTTCTCGGTAAAACAAAATTTCCCTTCAAAGCCCACTGATGGTCAAGCCAGGCTTTGAGCTGGGCTTTTCTCTAAGTCTCTGTGTTTATTTTTAAAGACTTCCTGGGACAACTTTCCCCAACAGCAGAGTCTGCCACTTCCAAAAGGGATGTCAGAGCCCTTAAGTACCCATCCAGCCCCAACAATTCCAGCAGTCCCTGCAGGTAGGAACACGCAGGGAGCAGGAATGTGCTGCCAGTGCAGAAAGGAAAAGCTTTGTGTCTGCTCAAGGAGCCAATCCCCACCTGGGGCACAGACAGCATCCCCCAGAGATCTGCCCCAGCTTTCTGACGGGCAGCTGGGATTTTAGCTGAGCTTTAGAAACCCTCCCCTGCCTTGTGTGCTTCCCGTTGGCTGCAGGCCCTCGGAATGGTTTTGTAGAGCCATTCCAAACACAGAGCTCTTCCTCCCGGCGAGACATTAACACTTGAGGGAGTGGTTCCTCTGCAGGAGGGATCATCCCAGCACCACGGAACGGCTCCGATTTCCTCCCTTCTCCCCTTCCCCTCCTCACCATTGAGTTATAACCTGATTTGGGTGGGCTCGAACACCCAGAGAACTCCAAAATCTCTGTCAGAGATCCTCCATCCTCAGCTGGGACACGTCTGCCTCGGCAGCAGCCCGACCTGCTATTCCTGCCCTGGCTGCTCCCCAGGCTCTGCCAAACCTCCCTGGGACTCACTGGACTGGTTGGTGCTTCTGGAGTACAGAGCTGTGGCCTCTCCTCCTCCTCTTTAACCCACACCAGATTTCTGAGCCACTTTAACCCTTCTGTCCCTATGACTGATCCCATAATTTGCCAATTCCTAAAGCTTGCCTTGGGGCATTGCGAAAACGCCGTGGTGACAAGGAAAGTGGATTAATTAGGGAGCAAAGGGAGAGCTCCTCACCTCATTCCACCTCAGTGCTGAGGAACTGAGGGGCTCAGGTGTCAGCCACAGCCTTTTAAAAGGGCTGGGAAGAGCAGGGGGCTCACCAGTCCCTGAAAGACTTGTGCTCCTCACTTCCTACTCCTTTCTTATACCTTGCTACCCAAAAGTGAATCCTGTGTCTGTCTTTATGCTGACAAGAGGAAAAGAAATCCAAAAACCACACTTCCTTTTTTCCCCTCCATCTGAACCCTCACACACACACACCCCCACCCCCAGCTGTTTCTGCTTCATCAAAAATAAAAACTAACCTTAAATCATGTAAATCTCACTGTGAAAGCTTTGCTGTACTCACACCCAAGCTTATTGGTTTTGAATTTGCTGATAGAAAAAAAAAAAAAAGATCGCACAAACTTGCTGAACAGAGCTCCAACAACCTCAAACATTTTTCCATTCTCTCCCCAAAAAAAGGAAAGGAAACCCACGATTCCCTCCCCTCCCCGGACGAAAACAGAGCAGATTTGGGAATCTGAACAAAATCTTACAAAGACAACAGTTCAAAATCTCACAGCCAACCCCCAGCGCCGTTGTGCAGCTGAAATACAAACAAGTAACATCACACCAGCAGCTCAGAGCTTACTTTGCTGAAGCAAAATCTGCCACAGGAGGAGTTTTGCAAGTTGCTCCATTTCTTCGGCTTCTCGGTGTTTTTGCCTCTCTTGAAAAACAAGTTGAAGACTTTTTTTTTTTTCTCCTTAACTTTCTTTTCTGTAACTGGAAAACACTATGACCTCATCAATTTACATCCCCAGAGCTGTGGACAGCAGCTCATATTCTGCAGGATTACTCCACCTCCCACTTCCAACTCCCCACCTCCCCACTGCCACTCCACCTCCTTCTTCCCTTCCCTCACACTTTCTGCAGATCCCACTTCTCCTTCCCCTCCCTCTGGGACCTTCTGATCCCTCCCTGACTCTGACATCAAAGTTTCATCGGGTGAAGTTGGTCCCACACAGCTCTGGGCTGACAAAACAAATCTTCCTCCCTCCCCCTGGGGATGGAACCAATTTTCCTCGTGCTTTACTTGATCCAGCTGTTCCTCCCTTTGTCTGACACTCCTCCAGCTGTCTGCTCCAGACTGGATTTATTCTGCTGCCTTCAATGGAGTTTTGATCTTGGTCTCCTCATATGGTTTTACTTCGAGCTTCAGTCTACAAAGACAACCTAGAAAACAATATTTACCCTGTCCTGTGATTTGTAAGCAAGGGTTGGATATTTGCAGGAAAATTACAATGAGCATAAAGTCAGGAAATAGAGTATAAAATAGGAAATAGAGTAGCTGCTGCTGGGGTATTAAAAGTAAAATCATATATTACAGGAAAATTAAAATCTGGTCGATTTTTCTGTTTTCTTGCATTCTGTTGCCAGGTTATTGTTGCTTATGATTAACACCATTTAGTGGATTGGATTTATTTGATTTAACAATTCAATCAAATTAGTCATCAAGTGAAGGAAGGGAATTAAAACTTACTGTCCTTAAATGTCTGTGGGACTCTACAGGAGAACTTAAAAACACAAGTCAGGAGCCTTCCCATGGGGAGAAACTTAATTGCCACACTTGAATTTTTCCTTCTGACATTTTTCTGCCTCTCTAGTCTACCACAAAATAGATTTCCTCTATCCCAGAGGGGGAAGAGTTTCAGAAAAGAGGAGAGTACTGTAATTACTATTATTACAACAAACCCCTAAATAAACACCTAAATAATTAGACACTGCAACAAGGGAAGCTTTGGAAGCATCCAGATCAGAACTTCACCTAGTCCAGGATCCCGTCTCCAGCAGCAGATAGAACCAGACACTTGCAAAGAAATTCCAAGAAACTGAAGCTATTATTATTATTAGATAACATGACCATGAAGAAAGGCCAGCTGTTAACTCCACACTGTCCAAGCCAGACCCAGAGAACTGCTGGTTTGTTTCTAGGGAAAAACCCTAAAATAATCTTCAGATAAGAACCTCACAAAACTCCCCTGTGAATTCCAACCCTGCCATTTATATGAAGTGAGGCGATTTGGGGATAATGGGATACAAACAGCCCCTCCCTCCACCTTCCCACCCTCATCACCTGACCTGTGGCACCACCTGGATATGAACAAATGCAGCCTAATTGCAACCCTAATCCCATCAGCTTCTCTTTGCCAGCCTCAGGAATTCCCATTATTCTAACTCCAGAACCACCTGCAGGCAGCAAAGGCTCCTGTTCCCGTGTCCCTGACCTGGGCCAGGTGTCACAACAAGGACAGCACTGCTCCAGAGCAGCTGCTGGGCCAGGAATCCCGTGCAAGAAGGAGCCTTTCCTGTTGTCCCCATCAGGACAGAGCCACACCAGGCTCAGATCTGAGCCCTGCCTTCGGAGCAGCCTGGACAATGCCTGGCTGGGAGGCAGAAAGCTGCTCCCAGTGCACAGACAGCAAATCCAGCACCTTCTCCTTCCCCTGCTTCACTCCCAACCACGGGCAGGACCTTCTAGGCTGCAATTCCAGGTTGTTTTCCCACCTTTCAGCCTGGCAGCCGTGGCACTGCAGAGGTTACTGCCTGCTCCTCGCAGGGTTTCTGGGAGGGAGGCAGAGTGCTGTGGTTGCTGCTCTCATGGACTGGATATTTCCTGACTGCGAGAAGCCAAGTCCAGCCTGAGCAAGGCTGAAGTCTCCTCAGGAAAATCACCCCGGGGAAGGGAAGAGCAGCAGCTTCGCTGGGGCTCACAGAGAGGGGAGGAAAGGGACACAGGAGCCTGGTTTGCAGAGCTCTGCCTTGTCCCCTCTCTAATCGTGCACAATCTGCAGCCAGCCCTGCTTCCTGGAGCTTTGCTGCTCCGAAGACATCCTGGAAAAGCAGCTGTGTCAACATTTTTCCTGGTCAGGAGCTGAATTTTTAACGAGATTCTCCATTCTGAGCTGAGCAGTGCTCCCCAGCCTTTCTCCTTCCCCACTCCCAGGGGAATTGGGGTATTGATTCATCCCTTGGCTGCCCACTGCTCATCTCCAGCTGACCACAAATCCTGACCAGAGAAAGGAACCTCATCCAGGCAAGGGAAAGGGACTTTCCAGCACCAACAGCAGTGGTTTTGCAGGCTCTGCACCTGCCATCAGTTCAGGTCAGCAGCACAAGAAAGGCTCCCCTGTTCCCAGAGTCGCCCTTTTTCCATTGTGGCAAAAGAAAATGGGTATGTCACACCTATTTCAGACATAAAGTAGTGACTCAGGTGGACAAAGCCCTGCTAAAAGTGCAGGGGTCACAAGGTTAATTGGCTTGTCGGAAGGTATGGCTGTCAGGAAGTTTCCTCTTCCCCATCTCTTCCATTTTTAACGTTTTTGTTCTCAGGCTGCACTGAGAGACCTCCCAATAAATCCAAATTGAAGATCAGCAGCCAGAAAAACTGAGCAAGTATCAAATCAGGAGGAAAGTGATGCCAAGAGGAACCCTCCATCCTTTATTGCAATTTTGAGAGCCACTGACCCTGGGAAGCAGGAGTGGAAGTGGCCCATTCCACCCCATCTTCACAGCCATAAATACATGAATTTAAAAGGAATGCCAGCATTAATGATCTGTTGACACAAATTACAGTACAAGGCCTTGTGTGCAGGAGTTGTCAACACTCCAGGCTCATCATCAACACCTTTAAATACAGGACCCAGAGTGCTCCACCAGGATCAAAGAAAAGGACAAAATACCTACCCATGGGAAGAAAAAAGGATAAAATTCCTAGAATGCAAAAGTAGTAGGGAATGCTACAGTTTAGGAATAAAGAGTACGAGAGTACAGCTAATTGACAGTGGCAAAGGCAGCAAGGGTTCTTCAAAATAAAATATGAAGAAAAAGAACTTTGCATGGGAACAGCAAAAGAAAGGCACTGCAGTTCAGGGTTAATTTACACCATTTTTCACTTGGAGGCAAAGCTTTTCTCTTTAAACCAAATCTTCCAGCTGCCACGAACCCCTTAAGCAAGCCTGAAATAATCCAGCTTAGAGCAAGAACTGTGAACTGAAAGGGCAAAACTGAAAGGCAACCACAATGACAGGGCTGCCGAGCCGAGCCTGTCATTACTGCAGGGCTGGAACAAGCCGGGCACCTCTCAGCCCCAGCATCGCCGTGCTTGTTCCCCAGCCACAAACACAGAAACCCCTGATTTGCCTCCTCTGAAGGGCACATGCAGAATGACAACTTGATGGTCTCACCAGATGTTTTTCTGCTTCGTTTCATTTCGCTGGAGTCCACTGTAATCAGCAGCCTGAGGTGCAGCCACCAAAGCAGCTCAGAGCTCACGGGCTGGGGGAGGAGGAGGGCACAGCTCTGGCACCTTTAGACTGGGGGTGAATAAAAAAGCATCGTGGCAACATCAAATAACAACCCTGGGACAGCCAGAGACAGGTGAAATCCACAAAAATACCCCACGGGGAGTCACTGCCACAGTCTCAGCCACGCTGTGCCCGAGCACTCCTCAATCCCAAAATCGTTGAGGTTGGAAAAGATCTCCAGGGTCAGAGTCCAAGCTGTGACTGAGCCCCACCTTGTCACAGCCAGCCCAGAGCTCTGAGTGTTCCTGGGACACCTCCAGGGATGAGGACCCCAAACCTCCCTGGGCAGCAATTCCCATGTTTAACCACCCTTTCCATGGGGAAATTCCTCCTGATGTCCAACTTGAACCTCTCCTGGTGCAACTGAGGCTTCATTTTGAAGCAAAACCAGAGGAATAAGAACATCACCAGGGTTTGGGGGCTGTCCTTCACAGGCAGCTCCTCAGCTTCCTCCTGCCTTGGATGTCCAGCTGGAAGCTCCACTTCCCTGAGTGCCCAAGGAGCAGAAATTCATTAATATGGACGTCCAGGAATGCAGGAATTTAGTCAGATGGAAATGCTGAGAGAGTTTGGATCTGCTGAACACACGGAGCTGTGGAGATTGTCTGGGACAGACCTGCATGTGCCCAAGTGAGGAGTTAAACTGCAGCATCCAGAGTTTTCCAGCTGCATGGATTATTCCCATTAATCCATGTGTTTGTGTGTTCTTCCAGCACTGCTGTCCTTGGAGCAGGTCACAGAGTTCTGTCTGCACCCACAAGGCATCTCCAAAAGCTCCCTGGTTCCTGGAGTCCAGTGCCCTTGGATGGCACAATATTTAAACACCCCCTTTGGCTGAAAAGCTTCAGATTCCTGGGATTCATCTCAAAACCATTAATAGAAACCAGTTACAAAAACAGAGAAATTGCCCAGGAAACCAACACTGATTTGCTTTTTATTTTTTTTTAAATTCCAGACAGAAGCTACCCAAAAAAAAAAACCAAAAAAAAAAAAAAACCAACTGCCCAAGGAGAAATGAGAAAACAACAGGGATGGAAACAGAGACACAAAGCAGCACCTCACTGACACCCACAGAGCAGGTATAAATTACAGTTTTCTCTTAAGTTTAATATTTTTGGCATGACCAAACTGTAAGAAGGTAAATCTGAAAAATCAGTTCTCTATAAAAATAATTTTTAGTAGAAAAAAAAATTAATATTAAGTACTTGCTATGATTGTTTCAATTTAAGTGCTGTTAAAAAATAGACCATTAAAATCACATTTCATGTGTTTTCTGGTCCCTCATTCACGTGTGCAAGGCTCTCTCTTGGTCACAGCACACTTGGGTCTGTCCCACACAGCACAGGCAGCTTCTGGTAGGAAAAATTTGGAATCTAAACAGACAGGAGCAGGAGGGAGCCATGGAACACAAAAGGAAATGAGTCACCCAAACTCACAGAGCAGAGCAGTGGCAGAACTGGGAGCAGAGCCTGGACCGGCTGTACATCAGCCTGGGCAGAATTTGGGCAAAATCCTGATTTTAACTTTCCAGTGCCCCTGTTTCATCCCTCTTGCCTCTCAGATCTTCCCAGTATTCCCATTCTCTGGGGTAAACAGGAGTCATTCCTACCTGCTGCTTCTTTACCCCAGTGAAATGATATTTTCTAACTTTTATTTCATTTAAATTGTTAAGTGCTCATCTCCCAGTCTACTCTGAGAGCCAGCAGTGTCTTCAACACAGAGTGTTAAAGAAAAAGCAGGTATGAGCTCAAAATCCCTCCATGAACTGTGAGGGGATGGAAAAATCTGCAGCTCTGAACTGGGAGTTGCAGCAATCAGAACTCCAGGAGTGGCTCTGCTCATTTATCTGCATCTGTTAATCCTCCCCTAAAGTTCACAGCAGCAGCCAGCAACTGGATTTTCCTAGGAAATAGGGATTTTTTTCAGGGCCACTTGCAACTAAACCTTCTAAATCTCTACAAATGGTCCCCCAAAATCAACTTTTGAACCTGGAGTGCCTGAGACAGAAGTGTGTCCAACCCATGACACGGGACTGACTCACTGCCATGTGGTTCTGGAGCATCTCAGCTTTCCCAAATCCACACTGAATCCATCAGGCTGCGCTCTAGGGGACAGATCCCCAGTCCTGGTCCAATTTGGCAGCTGGCAGACAGCACTGAAGCTCAGGAGGAAATGACTGAGGCATCAAATCACCCCTTTGAACTGTGCTTGTCTCCAGAAATGTGGGAGAAAGCAGCAGCAGCTCCTGGCTGTTCCTCATCCACTTTCTGAGTTCCAGGGAAAAGGCACCAAAAATGGGTTCTGTGTCTGAAGGGGCATGAACTTTGCACCCTCTTTAATTCCAGATTTTGAGGCACTTTACATGGAAGTTGTTAATCCTACACAAAGTTCTGGGGGAGAGAGGGGAGCAGCAACTGGGCTGAAAAAGCGTGTCCAAAAATCCTGCCTCACTGTCCAGTATTCCAGGTCACTCCCAAGTCCTTGGAGCAGGCTGACCACACCACAGCCCTGACCACAAACACAGCACAAACTGAATTTCACTCCTCCCACAGGCAGCACTAAAGTCAGGTTTCCCTAACCTGGGAAAAGCTCAAACCACAAGCACCCAGCACTGCTCATTCCTGCGAGGAACGAGAAAATTCTGGGAGTCCTCAGGAGCTGAGAGCTGACATTTTGTGTCCCCTTTCTGGCCACCAGCACTGTGCCTCAAACCACAGCTTTTGGCCTCTCTGCACGTGGGAACAGAGCTCTGGGAGCAGGAGGTTTTGAGGGGAAGCTCCACTCCTCACACTAATTGCAGCCCATCCATTGCACCCGCCTAAAATAATTAAGCAGTGGGATTCCAGGCACACCAGCTTATTTTGAGATCAGAAATGACTGGGAAAAGAGTGGAAAAATTAATGGGTTGGTTCTGAAGAGGGTGCTCAAAGGTGCCTCCCAGAGTTGTGTTATTTACCTCAGGTTTGCAGGCCGTTTCATTAAAAATAAAAATAAAAATACTTTGGGTGAAAGGAGGTTGCTTTCCATAATGCAATATAATCCTGCTGCCAAATTTAGACACATAAACATGGAGTCTGGTCAGCTTTTAAGGGTAGTCTGTGTGAAAAGAGTATTTGCTCAGGATTAACCCAAGAGGACTCTGGCAACCATAATTTTAGCTAAAAAACCCCAGGGTGCTGCTTGCTTTGCCTCCTTTAGAAAGCAAGTGAGAGTTCCCACTCCACTTTGGGGGTGACACCACATGTGGAAATCCATATTTCTCCCTCAGAACAACGTGGAAATGCATATTTCTCCCTCAGAACAATGTGGAAATCCCTATTTCTCCCTCAGAACTGTGGAAATGCATATTCCTCCCTCAGAACTGTGGAAATGCATATTTCTCCCTCAGAACAATGTGGAAATGCATATTTTTCCCTCAGAACAACGTGAAAATCCATATTCCTCCCTCAGAACACTGTGGAAATTCATATTCTTCCCTCAGAACAAAGTGGAAAAGTTCAGGTGACTTTATCCTGCCATCCCCACTCCAGAAGGAGCTGTTCCTACACTGGAAGCCACATTTTCCTTTGCTCTCCTTTCCACAATCAGAAATCACTCCAGGAGAAGGTGTTGCCATCCAAGGCACAGATATTGTTATTTTCCACTCTTTTTTTTTTCCACAGTCCCAGCTCTTTGCATCAATTACTGGTGAGAGAAAGTTTTCCTGCCTTCCCTTCCCCAAGGGATGATGTTATCAGCAAGCAGGACACATTTATCCCTGCCCTACCTTCCGATGGGCCTACAGGAGTCCTCAGGGATGGCAGGAGGCCAAAAACAACACAGGATATTCTCCAGCATCACAGAGAGAGTGAAATCAGGCAGGGAGAGTCCTCTGGAGGTGCCCACTCAGACCTGGGGAAAGCCACAGATAAACTCCAGATGCAATAATTCAAAGAGTCTGAGCAACCCAAGGGCTGCTCAGATTTACCCTGGGGATGTAGCTGGTGATGCTGGGCAGATTCCAGCTGGTTGTGCCATCCTGGCCTGCCTGTGCCAGTGCTGACAGCAGGGAAAACCCTGCATCCCTGAGGAAACAGCCCTGACTCACCCAGGCAGCGAGGCTGCTGAGTAACGTGGTGCTGCTCACACTTTGCTGACTCTTAACTCCATTTCTTCCACCTCTTTTTACCTTCAGCTTTAACCAGTTCCTCACTGGCTGGGGATAAAGCTCAGCCAGATCGTCCTACCATGAACTAATTCCCTTAAAACACAAAAATCCCAAACTATTCATTTTGTTACCTGCTGTGCCAACTCATTGCTCACAACTCCACACCTTTGTCTTAGCACCAAGCACTTTACAAGTGGGAAAGGGATTCTGAAGTGCTCCAGCTGCTGAGAGGCTCCAGGAGTGGCTTTTTCCAGACCTGGACACACCAAAGGTGGTGACATTCCCTCAGCACACCACCTGCCTGAGCAGCACCAAGCCTTGGTTACTGAACAAGTAAAGAAACCTCGTTTTTTAAAACAATATTTCATGTTTTCTACTTCAAACAAAATTTTAGCCACTTCCATTCAGCCTTGTCAAGGCACCTACAGTTATATTGTCCCACAGTCCATTCGAACTCCTCCTTCTTCCCATTGTTTTGCTGAAAATTCCAGCTACATTCAAGGGGGACAAGGCTCAGTTTTGTAGTTCTTAGTGCCCATGCAGGGAGCAAGACTAAAAAATTCCCTAAATCAGGGATTTTACACAAAAGTGATGTGTCAGATGGTTTTCTTAAATTCTCTGACTCATAGAACTCCTTGTTTCAGTTTTGTTCCTCTGTTTTATAGGGAAAGCCAAGCAAGAATGGATCTTTCCACAGGAAAACCAGCACCCTGTGTTTGCTCCAAGCTACCTCAGGTGTTTACAGGAGCTGCAGTTATTGATATTTTTATTTATTTATTTTAAAAGCAGCAGGAAGAAAACCAAAAAAACCCCACTTTTCAACCCATTTCAGCTCTGCAAATGCTCCAGGCTGGGTACAGAGTGCTGTTATTTTTGGAGAGGTTCAGCCCAAATGACCCCAAACCAGGATGTTTTCCTGGAAAATAGAGCAGAGCAGCATGAATGGTGAAAAGAAAAGATGGCATTTGAGGCAGCCACAGGTGCTGTTTGTGAGATCACTCAGATCACCTGAGCCAGGTTTTCAGCTGGTGGGAACAAGCCTGGTTTGTTAAATTTGGAACCCTTGGATGAGGGATCAGTCCCACCAAAGCAGAGCTGGCTCCAGGGTTTGAGAAGGAGCAGGTCAGAGCTCCTGGAGCCAATGTACACCAACATTTTGGTTTTTCACATGAAAGTGCCCCATTTAACAGGGCATGAGCTCACCAGAGTCAAGGTGCCCACTGTTCCTGCTCAGGAGTTATTAGGCAATGGTTGTCAGGTCCTGTTAATGCCCTGAAAGGTGTTTTGTGCACCAAATGCTCACAAACATCCCCTGACATGGGCTGATTTACTCCTTCTTGAGACTGGAGTTCATTAATGGAAGAAAGAACAGTTCCCCTAATAAAGACAGCAGAACAACCTGGGATTTTTTGCAGAGAAATCTTCCAGCAGCAAAAGGAGGAGGCATCACCCCTGTGCTCTCCCTCTGATGTTAAAAAACCCCAAAACAAAACCAACCAAGCAAACAAACAAAAAAACCCCAAACCCAAAGCAAACAAAAACCCCACAAACAACAACAAACAAAACCCCAAATAAAAATAAACCACACACGCAAAAAAACCCAACAAAAAAACCCCACACTCCAAAAAAACAGGTTTTAGGCACACCAGCTATCAGGAGCCAATAGAACATGAAGAATATTTCTCTTTATTTCCCTTTTTCCTACTCCAGTTGTGTGCAGCCAGGGGTATCCCACAGCCTGTGCACACGTGTGCCTGCTCCCATGAAATCATCCTTGAAAACACTGGGAATAAATCCTTTCAGTCTGCACCACACGCTTTAGGATTTAAGGATTCTCAAACCTTTCTCCTGCCTACAACCAGCCTCAATTCAGAGCAGTGTTTTCCCCCTGGTGCCTTTGCAACCTGTGCAGCTCCTGGTTTGAATCAGCTCAGGGCTGGTTTCTGGAGCAGGAGAAGCCATCATTACATCCCAGCCCATTTCCTCTCCACGTGGCTCCTGCCCGTGCCAGGGACACGGAGAGGGCACCCCTGAGCTCAGACTCACTGTCTGCATCACCTCAGGGCTGCTCTAACAGCTCCCAGCCCATCCACCAGGCTCTGCAGGGCCAGCACAACATTCCCAAAGGGAAGGAACAGCTTTTTGTGCTCTAAATAGGCACCAGTTGCTTTTAACCAAGACCAGTAGTCTGCTGGACTTTCCCTTTTCCCATTATGAACTCAGACTGGAATTGAATTAATGTGAAGTGAGCCAAAACCAGAGGAGACAACATCCAAAAATGTTCCTCTGGAGAACTGGAGAGTGGCTGCCAGGGAGCTGAAATCTCTTCTGCACACCCCAGACCATCACAGGGTTCACTCAGGCACCAACTGCTGATCTGCTGCAATTTATACACAATTTAAATGTTTCTACTTTCCACCCATTTGGGTTTCAATACTTGTTCCCAAAGGGACCAAACTTTCTGATTTGCAGTGAAAGAGAAAGGTTGCTATTTTATCAAAAGTTGGAACTGATTTTGTACTCCCCATCAGTATCATAAATCTGCTTCTGCTTAAATCCCAAAAGTCTTCTATCATTTCCAACACCTCATCTCTACCACCATGGAGCACCAGGCAATTTTCTAGTTATATAAAAGTACTGGAAGTTGAGCCAGGCTTTTAGGAGAAAGCTGCAGGAAGCAGTTGTTTCACATTGCTCCCTTTCCCATATACAATCAGGCCTGATTCTCAGCTGTAAGGTATTTTTAAGTTAAACTGGATTCATTTGTGGCTGAAGTAACTTATTTTTGTCCAGAAGCCTCTAAAAAACTTCAAGAATCCATGCTGATGTCATTGAACACCACATTTTCTAGAGAAAATGCATTTAAGTCTTACTCTGGTAAGAATCATTGCTCTCCAGATCAAGGAGACAACCAAAATCCTGTTTTATCAGGAACTATTATTGCTAACATGAAAAAGAAATGGTATTTTTGCCACTGCCACCACATTGCTGGGCTCTGACCTTTCCAAAATGGGCCAACACCCTCCACATTTGCAATGGGATTTGGTTCAGAGAACCAAAATTCAGAGTTTTCATCCCCTCCAAGTCAGCTGACTTCCTGCTTTAGAGCCAACTCATTCCAGCACAAACCTGATCACTGTGAGAAAACTCCTGAACTTGTTCTGTTCAGCTGAGCTTGCTGCCTGCAATGAAGTGCATGCAGTCCAGGAATTAGAGATGAGACAAATTTGGTTTATATTACAATTTTGAGGGACCTTTCCAGCCCAATGAGTGACATAAAATCACCACCCCACCAGTTATCTCCAAGCTCTGTAATAAACAGCACGAATTAGTCTGGCTTTCAACCATTTCCTCCCAGAGCAGTAAAATAATAGAAATCTTCAACATTTGGGGAATTTTAAGTCAAAAATTTCCTGTTTGCAGCCTTTTTTTTTGTTACCACAGCTACGTATGCACATCAACCTTCACTAAGTGTGCAGATTCAGTGGGATGCAGATATTTTGGAGAGGAAGAGCAGCTCCTAATAAAGCTTTGTGAGTATATCCTGGACTCGTGCTCCCTCTACAGAAAATCAGGGGCAGTTTTCCTCTCTGAGAGTGAGTTTCAAATTACATCCTGTGGTCAAGAACATTAAAGGAAGCTGACACAGCCCCGGGATGTAAAACCTGATTAGTGCCTTGTAAGACAGAGTTTTTCCACAAGGAAAACACAAATCCTGAGAGATTTAAGATGTTAGGAAGGAATTCTTGCCTGTGGAGGTGGTGAGGCACAGCTTGCCCAGAGAAGCTGTGGCTCATGATGTCCTTCCTGCAGCCAGATTAAACTGCACCTCGTAGCAATGACTTCCAGAGATTATTTTCCTCCCTTTCAGTTTATTCTCTCCTAGCAGAAAAAAGGGAATCATTTTCAGGGAGTTTCCCACAATGACCAGCCTGAAGGAGCTCATTCGTTTCCCCCTTAGCCCACCCCATCTCTTTGCCAAAATACAAAAGTTAAATCACACTAAACCACTCAGAACTGCCTCAAACCCCAAAAAGAAAAGCAGAACCCAAACCAGAGCCCAGATAAAAAGTCCTCTCTCAGGCTTTATTGTAAACACCTGTATTTTTCACAGTTTTCACGACTCTCTTCAACCATGCAAAACCAGCTGATTGTATCAGGGTTGTCTCAGGCACAAAAGTTGTTGTAGTTAATGAATAATTAGCTCTGAGCTTCTCCTTTGACCAATATCTGGATGTTCTACATGACAGGGGTCAATCAAAGACAAAAATAACCATTTTTTATTAGCACAAAATAGAACACAAAAATAAATGTGCCTTTCAAGGATGCTCATGCAATGCCCAAGGCACGTGCACACCAAGGCTCCAGAGAAGAGACAACAAAAGCTCCATCAGGTACATTCCATGGAATTCTGATCCAATTCCCATCCCACCACAACTCTCAGGAAAACCTCAGCCTTTCTGTAGTCAGGCTGTGAAAGAATGCAGCTTAGAAAAGAACTTTTCCAAAGGTTTGTGCCACATATACAATGGGAATTCTTTCACTGATGCCATCTCCCACACCTGATTGTTCTTCGGTTCAGTCTCATCACTGACCACAGGACAGCAGTGCCAAACCACCAGAAAAGAGCTCACACCTCTCCTTTGGGGAGGAAAAGCTGTCAGCTTTTCCCTTGGAAAACTCCTTCCTACTATTTTCATCACAATCAGAAAAAGGTTAAATGTCATCAACATATTTAAATATTTTTTTTTTAATTACAATTACAGGTTAAAATTTATGACAGGTGTTTTTTATCGCTTGGAACTCCTCAGGTAGATCTTGGGGGTTTGCCACCCTGCAGGAGCACTTTTCAAGCCAGCTCTTTTCCAGATGCGCTCCAAATCTTTCTCAAATTTTATCTAAAACAGGAAAAAAAAGGAAAAAAAAATGGTAACACAGCTCAGAAGCAACACCCACTGCCCACACATCCCAAGGACAATGTAGGTGTAACACACACAGAGGAAACAAAGGGTTTGAGTGTCCAAATATTTGCTCTTACTGCAGAAAATACATCAGGACATTAAAAAGCACAAGGATCTTGGTAGTATCATTTTAAAAGTCCTGTGCAAGGAAAACTGAGAAGGTGGACAATGAAATGGTAAGGGAAGTAAGAGGATTTTACAGTGTTCAACATTGCCTCCTACAAATCTGAAGCAGTGGAATTACAATTAACCCCAATTTGCATCTGGGCAAGGTGAGAATTCCTAGAGAATGAATGAAATTATATCCCATGAAAGGCTGTGCTGAAGGAGAACATCCCCAGCTTGAACAAACCCCCTTCCCTCACTTCCTTCCATTAAAGGAAGTAAAAGGCTTCTATGTAGGAAAACAGATTTGGAAGCACCTAATTGTCAAGACAGGAAAGAAATTAAGATTAAACCAGTCTCCCTGATCCAGGGTAGACACATGAATTCATCCTTCACACAAAAGCTAAAATTCATCTCCATTAATCACACCTATCTGTAAATTACTGTCATGGAAGAAAGATTACGCCCAGCAATTATCGCATTTATGTTTGGAATCACAGAATCACTGAGGTTGGGAAAGATCTCCAAGAACATTGAGTCCAGCTGTGACTGATGTCCACCCTGTCACCCAGCACTGAGTGCCACATCCAGGCATTCCTTGGACACCTCCAGGGTGAATCCACCGCCTCCCTGGGCAGCCCCTTCCAACGCTTGATCACTCTTTCCATGGAGAAATTCCTCCTGATGGCCAGCCTGACCCTCCCCTGGCACAGCTTGAGGCTAAATGCTGAATTCATTCAGGCTCGTTTTTCCCCAAATCCATCATCCAGCACCTAAACAGGGGCTGGTTTGATGTGTGGGCACATTTCTGTCAGGGAACTCCCCCTCCCCTGAGCTCACCTGACGCTTCTTCTTGCGCCCCTCCTTTATCCTCCTGCGGATGAACCTCCTCCTCTTGATCAGCTTCTTGTACTTGTGCCTGTTCATTTTCCTCCTGCGGATCTTCAGCACATTCCTGCACTGCACTTTGCTGCCCAGGGCTCCCTCTCCTTCCCCCACGTCCCTGCTCCCAGCGGGAGGGGGACACTCGGATGGCTGCGGGGTCTCATGGCTCGCTTCTTCCTGAGCGCCCTCAGCTTTGGGCAGGGAGTACCTCACTGTCAGCCAGCTCTCCAAGGGGCTGATGGAGAGTTTCCTGGGAATCAGGATCTCCTCCAGCTCCGGGTCCAGCGTGTGCCACTGCTGGGGCTGGGCCCCGCTGGTGTTGGGGGGCTGGGTGCTGTAGCGCGCGGATGGAGAGCGGCAGCAGAGGAAGGAGGACACGGACCTGGGCAAGAGGTGGCCTTTGGGAGAAAGGGATTGCACTTAAAAGGCAGAATTTCCCAGCAGGAGCAGAAGAAAAGCACTGCCCAGCTCTCAAACCAGCAGACAGCCCTGGCCAGAACACGCTGACAAAAGGAAACACTCACAGAAGTTGTATCGTCATCACAAAAGCAAGGAAGTCTTTCCAACTTTTAACTACAATGCTGTGATGTTAAAAATACATTCTACTTCACTGGGTAAGCTCACCCAGGCAGAGCAGGGTGGAGCTTCTCCTTCACTGGGGGTTGGAATCCCACAATCTTTAAGGTCCCTTCCAACCCAAACCATTCCATGATTCCATTATTCCCTTAAGTGGAACGTTCTCATGTTTTCTGATGGAAAATCAATTTGGAATGGTAAGGAACTGTTGTTTGCTGTATCAAACCTCTCTGCTGCTAAGGAACCTCCTCCTAAGGTTAAAAGAACTTAAATGAAAGCTACACCGTACTTACACAATAAATCAGAGACATAATAACATTTGATAACCACTGACTCAACAACAGCCTCCTCCCTCCTGCGCTGCTTGGTGGAAAAGAAACTTCTGGGAGTCCAATTACCCCAGGAAAATAAACCCAAACAAACAGAAAACTTGGTCACGCAAAACCAATTTACCTGCAATTCTCGAAGCCTTCAGTAACTGGGAACTCAGCTGTGATATTAACATTTTGTTTCACTTTGTTCACTGGCNCGGTCTCGCTCCCTCACGGGCCCCCCGTGGCCCCTTTGTGGTCCCTCGTGGTCCCTCACAGTCCTGCCTGGCCCCTCAAGGTCCTTCATGATCCCCTCTCGTCACTCACAAGCCTTCCTGGTCCTTCTCAGTTCCTCACGCGTCCCCCTGGTCCTTCATGGTCCCTCACAGCCCATTCCGATGCTTTTCAACCTTTTCATGAGGAAATTTTTCTGAATATCCAACCTAAATCTGGCGCAATCGAGGCCGTTCCCTCTCCTCCTGTCCCTGTTCCCTGGGTGCAGATCCCAAATCCCCCCCGGCTGCCCCCTCCTGTCAGGGAGTTGTGCAGAACCACAAGGTCCCCCCTGAGCCTCCTTTTCTCCAGGCTGAGCCCCTTTCCCAGCTCCCTCAG
>VZRS01008309.1:105315-132336 GCA_013398055.1 Ifrita kowaldi
GCTCTCAAACCAGCAGACAGCCCTGGCCAGAACACGCTGACAAAAGGAAACACTCACAGAAGTTGTATCGTCATCACAAAAGCAAGGAAGTCTTTCCAACTTTTAACTACAATGCTGTGATGTTAAAAATACATTCTACTTCACTGGGTAAGCTCACCCAGGCAGAGCAGGGTGGAGCTTCTCCTTCACTGGGGGTTGGAATCCCACAATCTTTAAGGTCCCTTCCAACCCAAACCATTCCATGATTCCATTATTCCCTTAAGTGGAACGTTCTCATGTTTTCTGATGGAAAATCAATTTGGAATGGTAAGGAACTGTTGTTCGCTGTATCAAACCTCTCTGCTGCTAAGGAACCTCCTCCTAAGGTTAAAAGAACTTAAATGAAAGCTACACCGTACTTACACAATAAATCAGAGACATAATAACATTTGATAACCACTGACTCAACAACAGCCTCCTCCCTCCTGCGCTGCTTGGTGGAAAAGAAACTTCTGGGAGTCCAATTACCCCAGGAAAATAAACCCAAACAAACAGAAAACTTGGTCACGCAAAACCAATTTACCTGCAATTCTCGAAGCCTTCAGTAACTGGGAACTCAGCTGTGATATTAACATTTTGTTTCACTTTGTTCACTGGCAGAGCCAGCAATGACTGTTCAAATAAGATTATTTATTCAATAAGGCGAACACGCAGCTTAAAAAAACCTTCTCTATTCAACCCCAAACCCCAAAAAGATGGGCTGAGACACCCTAAGCACCCTCCAGGTTTTACCCGCAGTCTGTCGGGCTCTGCTGTGGGGGTCAAGCACCGGGGCAGCTGAGCCGCAGAGATGATTTATTAATAAAGCTTGGGCTGTTTTAACGTTAAAAACACGGTAACTCCAGCCGAGCTCCCCGGCACAGCCCTGTTCCCCCCTCAGGCCGGGAGGAGCACGGCCTAAGGACGGGCCGTCACCGAGGGGCCGCCTCCCTCCCCTCAGCCCTCCCGGCGCTGCCGGGCGCTGCCCNCTCCTTTTCTCCAGGCTGAGCCCCTTTCCCAGCTCCCTCAGCCTCTCCTGGTGCTCCAAACCCTTCCCCAGGTTTGCTCCGAAATAAATCCTTCATCCAGTTCAACCCAGGCGTGTCCCTCACCCAGCGGTTTGCACGGAGACCTCAGCCACTCTCGGGAAGTCGGTGGCCGGGATGCGTTCACCTGCTGAGTCACAGGAGCACCTCACTAAAACCCATCTGAGCAGGGAAGCGTGGCACAACGAGCCACAAGGGGAGGAATTTTGGGCAGCAGGGGGAATTCCTTCATGGAAAGGGTTGTTGAATTCCTTCATGGAAAGGGTTGTTCAGTGTGGGAACGTGGTGGAGTCCCCATCCCTTGAGGTGCCCAAGGAAGGGCTGGACGTGGCACCTGTGCTCTGGGCTGGGTGACAAGGTGGGGATGGGTCACACGTTGGACTTGATGGGCTTCTCCAAATGAAATAATTCAGTGATTCCGTGAAGAATTCAGTGATTCTGTGAAGGATCCTGATGCTGTTCCAGGGAGCCTGCCTGTCCCTGTTGGCGCAGGGATCGTGGAAGGCACACACAGACACCTCTCCCTGCCACACCTTCGTCTGCCTCGGGGGGCAGGTCCCAGTGGCTGCTGTCCAGGGACAGCCACACCTGTTCTCTCCCCTTACCTGCCTGTTGTTTGTCTTCTCTTCCTCGGCACAGGAACCCACTATCTTGGCACAGCATGAAAGTGCCTAATCAGCTGGCATGAGGGAGGGATGTTGAAGCCAATCCCGGACTTCAAAGGGCTTTTTGCTTTTATACCTACCTCAGCCAGAACACGAGAGATTTATTCACCAGCTGCTTTTAGTATTTCAGACCAGAACAAGGGTCTGTCTCCGTTTAAGGTACACCCCATTGTGTCAAACCCAACTACCCTGAAAGGTTGGTGTTGATTAGAGTTTCTTCCGGAAAATTAGGACTAAAGCTCCCTTGCCAGGAAAGAGAAGCCTATGAGGAGAAATGAAATGAAGTAAACAGTTTGGTAAAGGCAGACTGTTTGTTTAATCAAGACTTTATTGAAGACGCTTCAGAAGTTTATGTACAAAACAACATTCCCACCCCCATATCAGGCTGTTAGTCACCCACTGGGAACAAAGCAAGTGCCTGGTGTACACTGGCAACCTGGGGACACTCAGAGTTTGCCACGGAATTTATGGAAGTACCAAATTCCCGTGGTTTAGAGCTGGGCAATTTCAGCCTTGGCTCAGTTAGGAACAAAGAAAAGCGAAGGAGTTTTTTTTCTGGAGATAACTGATCATACTGGAATCTGACAGCCTACACTGGCCTTACTCTGAGGTCAGGTCATTTAATTCTGCTAAGAGCCAGAAGCCCACTTTGGTTTTGGATGTGAAAAGGAGCCACCAGCCCCTGGATTTAACTTGCAGGTTTTAATCCATTTCAGAGGGTTCCAGGAGATGCCCATCACCGAGAGCACAGTAGTGTTTGCAGGAAGCATTAGAGCAGAGCAGTAGCAATACCAATGAAAGAGTCAGCCACCTTGCTTTCCAAATACACGTAGAGAGAGGCTGAGCATCACACTGGCTATTTCAAGGAGCGTGTAAGAAAACCCTAGAGACACAGACAGCAGTGGCAAGGTTAAATTGTGACTGATGTGCTGTTCCTGTAGAGTTCTGTGCACTTCTACCACGGTAGAGTTTCCCCTTGCCAGTCCAGGAAAGAACCATTTTCTTTTTCACCGAGACGGTCCAGAACAGAGAGAATACCTGGGATAGCCTCCTGCACCTGCATGGGAGCCTGGAATGAATCAAGCTTAGGTCATTACTGGGAATATCCTGCAGAAGAGAATCAAGGAGGTTCTAGAATGAAGGCAGATGTATTTTTGTGTTGTGTCACAGCACATGGAAGTGTGCAACCAGGGGGTTGGGACAACAAGGGAGCCCCACTGTCACATTTCCAGAGCTGGCACTCACCATGTTTCCACCCATGTCTGTTTGAAGCCAGCCTGGGTGCAAGGAAATGCAGAGAATCCCGTCCGATTTCAAGTCTGCAGCGAGACACCTGGTGATCATGTTCAGTGCAGTCTGTGGGAGTGGAAACCACCTATTGATGTGCTGTTTATGAGCCTTGAGCAAGACCTCAAACCCAGCTGGTGGGCACCTCCCTTCCACCCTGCTGTCTCCTGGCACAGGAAGGGGCAGTAAGAGGCTCTCAGTAACTCATGCAGACTTTCTGGGGACTCCGAAAGCTCTACCACCATAAACTCACTGCCCAAAAACGAAACTACATTGTAATGGAAGACAAAGTAGCATTTGAAACGCCTCAGGAGCTGTGAGGAGAATAATATTGACATAAGGACTGTGTTTTTCTGCAGTAACCACTACACAAACATTCATTTACTTCTGAACAGGGAAAACAAGCGTTTAACAGCTTAAGAGTAGGTGGTGTAGGAGAAACTGTATGTGTGATCCTGATTGTCTGTACAAACTCTCACTCTGGATGTGAGAAAACTAAAAATCCCACCTGTCACTAACTACCATCACCACATACAGGTCAGCACACCTTTTGCTGAGTTTCCTGCCTGCTCTCTCGCTTGGAAGGGAGAGGAACACAGCTGATAGAACCCACGCTCGATGGCATCAGCTCTCCCCTGCATGCCAAATCCCTCAGGAGTGGATCTGTATCAGAGCAGGGATTTGGGAGCCTGTTCTCCACAAGTTGGCATGCCTGCTCCAGGTGCAGGGTTTCACAGCTCCCATTCCCACCCACATGAAGAAAGAGAACAGTTTTTGTGCCCACGGAGGTGCTGCACCCCTCGCCATCACCACCCCAAGGTCAGCGTGGTCTCTAACTGCCCTCAGCCCAGGGGAGCCCACAAACCTTTGCTATCCTGTAGGGATAGACCTTGAGGAACATCTCATTTGCCTGGACGAGCTGCATGGAGGCAGCAAGAGAGGACATATTGATGATGGCAGCTCTGTGACAGCCCATTCCAGTGCCCAGCTGGGCTGCCTTCCTCAGCAGGGGGAGGAACGCCTGTGAAAACAAGAGTTTGCTTTCATTTGGTGACTTGGGTTGGAGCTGGATCATTCCCTCATTCATAGCAGGAATCCCAGTACAGCTCTGAGCCACCAGCACAGAGCGGTGATGGCTCCTGAGACACAGAGGAAACCTTCCTCCAGCAGCCCCTTCTGCCCAGCTCCAATCCCCACCTGCCATGAAGTGATCCCACAGCAGGTGCACAAACAGCAGCTCTTGCTGCTCTCCACACAGGCAGGTCCATGTCAGAGCTGTATCTGTGCAGCTCCAAGGGGACAAATACCTGGACAAGTCCAGCTCTCTTGTGGAAAAGCACCAGATTAAGCCCATTCCTCCCAGTTCCTTACCTTGGTGACCATCAGCTGGGCAACAGTGTTGGTTTCATAAATGGTGAGCATGGTCTCTGCTGTGACTTCCTCTAGGGAGGCGAGCACGTTGATGCCAGCGTTGTTGATGAGGCAGTTCAGGCCTTTGTCTCCCACAATTTCTTCCACTTCCTTGACCACTTTCTTGATGCTGTTCTCACAGACCACATCTGCACAGAGGACCAGGAAGAGCCTCAGTGAACAGTGTGGGGTTCAGGGTCTGCCTGGCACAAGACAACCCATGCCAAAATCTGAGGCAGCACACAGGTGAAAATGCACAGATTTTACAGAATTACATTTCCCTAGTGTTATCTTAAGATGGTTTTCAGCTGCTGGAGATCACATCCAGATATTGATCACTCAGGAGACCAATTTCTTAAAAAATCTCTTCACCTAAGTGGAACAGATTTCTGTACATGGAAATAAAGCCCTTTACTCACCCAGTTGCAGGAGCTTGATGTTGCTGTATTGCTTGCTGAGCTGCTGCAGTTCCTAGGAAGAAGAAAATTGTTATCTTTTATGTATATATATATATAAAAAAAATATATATATATCTCCATGGCTATTACGTAAATCAGGTTGAATTCTGCACCTCCAGAATTACAACTGAAATATTTTCATGATAGAACTGAAGGCAGTGGTTCTGCTTGGTTTTCCAGCCTGCTCAGCAGCTTTCCTACAAGCCAGATCAAGAAACTGGACTCTTCCCCTGCTTAGCCCAGACTCCAGCGTGCTGGATTTTTAGTGGGGTATTTCTCAGTTCTCAGCATTCCAGTAAAAATCCAGTAGCTCCCCAGTTTTACAAGAAAAGTACAATTCTCCTGGAGCTCAGCTACTGCTGGATATCACTGCAGGGCAACACGAACGCTTTTAAAAAGCCTTTTGGAATTCCTGTTTGCAGTTTTGCCATGGGAATTCCGTTTCCCCAGCAGCCTCGTTAGCATCAGTTCTTGAAAGTGGAGGTGAAGCACACCATGAAATCCATCCCAGGCACAGCCACTGTCCAGCAGAACAATTCCCTCCCTGCTGGAACTCGCTCATCTGCCTGGCAGCAGAGCAGGCTGGTGTTCCTGGAGAAATCCACGCTCTCCGGTGCTCCGGCTGGACAAAGTGTGTCCAAATTGGATTTATAGGCCCAGCTGGAATACTCAGGTTTCTGTGCCATGAAGCCAAGTGGGAAGTGTGGCCAAACACAACAGATGGATTCCATACTCCCAGTCGTGTTCAGGAGACACAGCAACCTGGCCAAACATTCCAGCCTGAGCAAATCCCTTTCTTTAGGAGCCCTTTGGGAATAGGGGTCAGGAGGGCAGGTTTTGAAAGAATCCTTCTCTGCCCACTGGAGACACTTTAGGGACTCGGTGTCCTCTGACAAACTACAATGCCTCACATCTTTTATCTCACATCAGACCCTGCAGGATTCTCTCCAGGCTTGTTTGGGAGATTTGTTCTCCCGCTGAGGCCAATCTACAACTGCAGTTAAGGCTGTTAAGGGGAGGGGGAAGGAAAAACAAGTCAGAAACACAAAACCAGAAGACATTCCTTGCTTTGGACAGGGCTTGGTGGGACAGTTTCCCATAAATTAAAGGCCCAGAACACACTGTCTTGTTTGTTGATAGTCCAGGATGAAATAGCTCTGCCATGTCAAGGCCTGCAATAATTCCATGCCTTTGGACTGTCACTGGCTTCCAGTCTGACAGTATCACTTAATGGATAATAAACTCCAGGAGCGCTCTGGCTTCTCAAGGTTTGTCCATTTATTTATAGTTCATTTATTTATATGCTTTACTCTCTGACAGAAACAAGCTACCAACTCCTGCTGGAGTAGCAACAGCAACTGAGAGGCTTCTGAAGTGAGTAAGCAATATTTTCAATTAAGAACTGCAAACACTGGAGAATGAAGCATTCTCCAGTACATAAACAGCATGAAATTACAATAGCTGCATGCAAATTAGGTTTAAAATTCAATGGGTTTTCCAGTTAATTACTTAGTTAACAAGTGACTCCCACTTCAGGGGTTGAAATTTCTGAGAAGCAGCTCCCAGGCACAAAGCTGATCTAGCCAGCTTTGGTCTTCAAGAACGTTACACCTGATATAAGTTGAAAAATCCAGTTAGAACATCTAAAAATTGCAGGAAAGCCTATTTTTCCCCTCCTGTGACCAGAAGGAACATGAGTAAAGGAGGACTGAGACAAGTCGGTACAGCCAGCATATCCCAGCTAAGTCATTTTTAATTAGTGTGCTGTGACAGAGACTTTCAAAACAAACAAGCCAAACAAAACCCAACAAAAAGCCACAACACAACCCTCTAACACTGTGTTTATTTAGCATAGTAGCTGTAGAACTGCTCTGCACCTGAACAATCGCCCCTGAGAATCAACTCTTAGGGAGTCCAAGACAAGAATTAAACTCTGATTAGCATCTGTTGTTTCCTGCTTGCTGATTTTTAATTACGATTAACAAAGAGTCAGCCTATTCTGATTTAAACAAGATCCTCTGGCACTCAAAGCTCCAGACACAGATTCCTCAGCACACAGGGTATTTATTGCTCGATTTCAACCAGGAATGTTCTGTTGTCTTTGTCATTTAGCAAGATTTACTTTGCCTTCTTTCTGAAAGCATTATCCACTTCGGTTACAGCTCTTGGAAAGGTCCTGGCCCCGCTCAGCCAGTTGGAAGCAATCAAGCCAAACAAACACAGCCTGTGGGCAGGATAAAGGTGCTTGGGTATCCTTCACATCGTCCTGCTTGCACTCGGGACAAAGCCAGAGGTGTATCCTATTTTTCTGTGTCCCTCTGAGACAGGTTTTCAGTATCACGGTGTACAGCCAACTCACTGTTCAGCCCTGTAACAGCTTCCACAGCACTGCCCTGACCCACAGGCCTCTCTGACTCCAGAAGAGCCAGATCTTGCTGCTGTAGAAAGTGTAAAACACTTCCAGAAAAACCCCAATCAAACAAAACAACTCTACAATAACCCAAAATTAGAAAGACTTCAAGAACGCCCTCTCTGCCTGATATATATTCAGAAATGCCCCCTTTGCCTGATATATCTGTTGCACAGATCACTCAGCTGCTCTTCCCAGTTGCAAACCACATGGCTAAAATATGTGTTAAAGGGAAAAACAAGCCCCAGACCTGACAGAGACAGTGAGCAGAGAGAGCTCCGGGTCTGACGAGGGAACAGGCACCGTTTGTAACAGGATCTCCTGCTTCAGAGCAAGGAGAACTGCACATTAAGCCCTGGAAGCTTCCCAGAGCTCTGTAGAGGGCTCGAGCAGCGAGGAATTTGTTCACCTGGGAACACACCGGGGCTGTGGGGAGAGCAGGAGAAACGGGAGCTGCTCCTGTGCAGACCCCACAGCTCTGGGCACCACAGATTTATCCCCACCGCGGCCATCTCCTCCTTCCCCATCACAGAGGGTACTCCAGGGGCTGCACCATTTTTCAGTGCAGTCCTTTAGGGCAGAGTTTTTCCCTTTTATGGGAAAGCAGGATGGGGGAGGAAGAAAAATTGGAGAGTGGGGAGAATTCCAGCTGGGTCCATGAGCCCCTGCAGGCTCCCTGGTAATGACTGCGCTGGGGCTGTGTCCATCTGGAGAGCAAAGACAGGACATCAGGATTATTTCGCAGGAGATTTGTAGCTGCTCCCACTGTCAGCATTGGAGCAGCCCAAGAAAAGGCAGATTGGAATCAGAGAGTGGCTGGAGGAGTCTCCGATGGTGCTTTTCCAGGAGGGGCAGTGGTTATCTGGCTGCCTGCGGGCCTGCTGCATGTTATCGTGTGATCTGCAGCCCATTTGTTAGGCAAATGTTCTGGGGAGGCCACCTAGGAGCTCCTCAGCCCCAGAACTCGAGTTTTCACAACTTCTGCCAGCACAGACTCACATGCAAAAGCCTGCAGCTGTTCAGCATTATCCCAAGGTTAGGGAGTTACGGGAGATGTGCTGCTTCCCTGGTAAAGAGAGGAAAGCAAAGTCAGGCTTCCCCAGCATCTTTCTAAAGGCAGCTCCTTAGGGGCTCTTCTTCTCTGTCCACTGTTTGGAGGGCTCCAAAATATTCAGTCATCACCCTGCTGAGAGATTCTTGCCCAAGGTGGAGCTGTATTTGCCAGCAGCTAAGCATATTTAATCACTTTTCCTCTAAAAACTGGAAGATCATTTCAAAAAGCCTTTTCATTTGAGTTCTGCCCATCCTTTTCCTCCATTCTGCAACGGGAAAATGCTGCTCTGCCAAACCAGAGGAGAATTTAAAGGAACTGTTCAAAGTTGCTGTTCTCCAGGTTTGTCCTCTCATACAGGAGAGGAGAGAAAAAGCACTGACCCAGGTGCACAGAGAAACTCCCTCAACTTCACAGCCCAGCGTGCATGGCCAACAAACAGCTCTGAGATGGGCCAAGCCCATTTCATGTGCCCTAAGCCGAGCCTGCAGTGCCAATCTCTGAGAGCAGGAACCTGAATTCTGTGAGTTCAAGACGAACCTGAACTCTGGGTGTTCAAGATTTGACTGGAAAGTCAGTGACAGCAAAGGTTCATCTCTGAGAAAGAAAAAAAAATAAAAATGACATGAAAATCACTGAGCCTTTGCCCTTCCTACCACACTGAGCAGCACTGCCAAGCTTTGAGAGCACCAGCTGAATGCGGTGCTCCCATGCCCAAGATTCCCAGTGCTGGAGGCTGGAGCAGGTCTGTACCTGCCCTCTGCAGCCCCAAGGACCAGCAGCACAGTGGGAACACTCTCAGAGGGTCAGAAGGTTTTGTGCCAACTCCGTGCATCACAGATGGGGCAGATAATGCTGGTGAAACCACTACAATACCTTTAGTCAAGATTTCTCTTCCTTGTGGAGTTTCCAAACCCATCTGTTAGAAATATGCTTTCAGCTGACTGCAGAGGTTTCTATTGATGTCCTGCCAAAGCACAGCACATGGCCTAGAGGTCCTTACAAAGAACAAAAACCCACCCTGATCCACCAAGGACAAAACTTGCCCCCCTAAAAAAAGAAAGCTTCGGATGCACCCCATGTGGCCTGCAGAATCACCACTGGGGTTACTGGAATGTGGCTCCTGGCCAGCTTCCTGCCTACAGGAGAGACACCCTGCCAGAGGCTTTCCAGGTTTCTCCCTCAAGCGAGGAGTGACCCAGACTCTTCCCAGACACATCGCACTGTCTGAAGGCTGTTTCATCTTCCTGTGCAGGTTTACAGCCTTTTCTCTCCAGATTTTTAAATACTGACCGCACAAAAACGCCCCCCCCCGATGAGTTGTGCTGAGATTTGCCCGTGTAATGTTTGCTAGGAAGCTCTTGCTGTTGAAGGAACCATTTCACTTCTCCATGTAATGGATCCGAGCCCATTGTGATGAAAAATCACAGGGGCCAGTGGGTGAAAAAAAGAAAGAACCTCCCTCAACAGCGGCTGAAGCAGCTTCAGGACAAACAAGCACGCAGGGAGATTTCGATCTAACACAGGTCGGATGTCTCTGCTGCTTTCCTGTGCCACTACTACACCGGGCTCTTGTGCAATCACTCATAGGAAACAGGGCTGGGAGCGGTGCCAGCTCGGGTAACAGGAGTTAAAAGGGAACAGAATGGAGTGAATGCCTGCTCAGGTGGTGCACAGGAGGGGCTCGGGGGGAGCCACAGGGACCAGCAGCCCTGACAGGGAGCTGTGCACCTGATCTCAGCCTCGCCGGACTGTGTCTCTGCACTTCCATTCAGAAATACCCTGAATGTTCCTTTGTGCTGGAGACTTTTTCAAAAAATTAAGATATTTTCCTTCAGTTTCAGAAGTACCTGCAGAGCAGCAGCAGCTTCTGGAGAAGCAGAGGTCAGAGTGCAGCTGTTACTTGGCCAACCCTGCCCCACATCCTCGGGGGCTGCCTGAGCACCACCTTTTAGGGTTTTTTTGTAGCTAAGCAGTAAACAGAGTTGCTGTGTTTGGTTTATTGCTAGCGCGGTGTGATCACACTCTGTACGAAAGGGACCAAATCCCAAATGTATGGAAGGAACAGACGCGGGGGCTCTGCTTCCCTCTGCACGTGCCAGGGAATTTGTCTTTCGCCGGGGCAGCCACGCTTGAAACAGGGGAGATGCAGGAACAGGGCTGTGGGTATCAATTCTCCTTCCAAATGCCTGGGGCGTTCCAGAGGGGTTTGAGACAGTCACAGGGCTGAGTGCTCAGCTTCCTGCAGCTCCGGAGCACCGCAGGGAAGGAACGGGGGGATGGATACCTGGGTGCATTTCTGGCTGCCCAAATTCCATCTCACGGAGGAGAGCCGAGATCAGCCTGGATACACAACAGGTGACACTGCTGGTCACAAAGGGACTGATCGCCCTCATCGATTTGCCTCCAAAGCTTCGAGGTGTGTGTGAAGTTTGTCTGGAAGAGTTTAGGGACGGGGAAGGAGTCCCAAAACTACTGCGATGCTGCAGCAGCAGAGACTTGGGCTAAAAAGGGAGAGAGAGGGCTGCAAGTGGATCCAGGAGCAGCAGGTAACAAAAGCTGTTTCCAGCAGAAACTCTGACCCCTGCCCAGCCGAGACGGGAACTAAGAGGAGCGTTCAATTCATCGTTCATTTGGACTTTCTCACTTGTTACAAGTGCAGCAGAGAAAAAGAGGCAGAGAGGGCACGGCTCCTGCTGGGGACACGGACACGCCGTGGAGAGAGAGAAGGAAAGCAGTGGCAGGTCCCACGGGGAAGGTTTCTGAGGGATGGGCTGCCCCTGCAGAACTCGAGCAGCACGGGACAGACACCTCCAGCAGCAAATCCAGCGAGAAACTCGGGGATTAAAGGGAGGGGATGGCAGGAGCGCTGGGGATGCTGCAGCTGCCCTCCTGCCTGCCCGGCCGTGCCCGCTCGCTCTCCTCCTGCCGGGAACGCTCCTTATCGTCCCTATCCCCAGCTCCAGCCCCGGAGAGCTCCCCGGCACCGGCTCCCCCCGCCCCGGCTCCATCCCAGCGCGGGCTCTCGCTGCCGGCACAGGGATGCTCGAGATGTTCCGCGCTTCCAATGTGCCTTCTCCTCCCTCCCGCCGCGGTTACCCCGCTCCGGGAACCCCCGGCGCCCCCGCCCCGCTTACCTGCGCCTTCTCGGGGTACCGGCAGGTCGCAAAGACCAAGTCCGGGGAGGGGCTGGCGGCTGCGAGCCCCCGCACCAGCCCCAGGCCAATGCCGCGGCTGCAGCCGGTGATGAGCACGGAGCGGCAGCGCGGCTGGGCCATGCTGCCTCGGCCCGCTTCGCTCCGCTCCCGGCGCTCCTTAAGCCCACGCGGTTCTCAACCTGCGCCGTGCGGAGCCGGCCCCGGGCCCGCCCCCGCCGCGGCGCCTCCCCCTCCCGGCTGCGGGACAGGGAGAGAACGGGCTCGGAGAGCGGCCAGGGAAAGGGGAATCGGCTCTTCCCCCTCCCACAGAGACCCGGGCTCATCCCGCTCCCGGCTGGTACCCAAACCCCGTTCCACAAACTTCAGAGCTCTGCGTGTGACAGCGGCGGCCGCAGAGCAGCCCCGGACCCCTCTGACCCTCATTTATCAGTCCCACAGAACGGGACAAGGGGGAAATCGCTCCCTCCAGCAGCCAGGAGTGGGTAGAAGGAGAGAATTCAGCTCTCTACCGGGGGCATGAAGCGGAGGCAGGAACTGAAGCCCCGTTTCTAGACTCCCCACGTTCCAGCCAAAGGCTTTTTGGGGTGTGCCAGGCACTACATTACTCTCCCTTCCTCACTGCGGAGGACCTGGTCCTGGAAATCACTACAGGCTTCCTGCCCTTAGCTCATCCTCACCCTTTTCCCCCAGGGCTGGCACGTGCCTTCCCAGATCAATAACCTAGCACTGATCTGCACACTCATGCAGCAACTGGTACAGGGAGCTTTAAAGGCTTTCATTACACCTGTGAGCATAAGATTGCTCTTTTCTTTTTTAAAAGATCACTACTCTTTTAGAACTAATTTCATCCTGCTGGAGGTCAGGAATAAACTCTCGCCCCTTGTACTTGGAAAAGTGAAGAACAAAGATTTCGTAATTTGTTAAAATTCTGTGGAAAAGCCTCAAACAGCTGCTGAGTCTGCCCCGTTTCCCCTTTTGGTGGTTTATTTCCAAATACCTGCAGTAGCTCCAAAAATGTACAGGATTGAAATATAATAAATTATTGCTGGTGTAGCTCGGGTTTGGTGCTCCCATCACATTCCCAGGGGAGATGAAGATGACAAGATCCTTCCAGACATTTCTCCTACCTCCGACAGTGCTGGCTGTGAGCAAGGCTGCCCAGGGGATTCTGGAACAGCTCGGATCCCAGTTCCCTAAAGCTGGGGGAAAGCTCATCCCTGTGCACACAGCAGCTGTGGCAGGAAGCCAGCAGCAAGGCTGCCCTGGATACTGATACCTGTTTTTCTCTTTGCTTCCAAACAAAGCTCCATTCCAGCAGCTTCTGGAACACTCTTCTTTTCCAGGTGCTTTAATCCATTAAAGGTGCTCCCTTCCCACACGTACTGTGTGCATTTCAGAACAATTTCCTTTGTGCATTACCAACATTCTGGTGGGTTTGGAAAATCTTTTTTTAAAAAAATCCCCATCCAGCCTAAAACTGCTTAGTGACCTCTTTGTGCTTGGGAGCTGCTGGCACAGCTGGGATTGGCAACCTCTGGGAAATAATTCTTTGGGCTCTCACCTGGGAAAGGAAAGCTTTGGTGGCCAAGCCCCTGCTGACACAAACACAGCTCTGACACACTGAATTCACTGCTGGGTGAGCCATTTTGGGGAATTATGAAGCCTGGAGGATTATTTCCCAGGAAGGAAGGATGAGGCTGGGTGGCCAGAGCAGGCAGGAGGTTTTGTCTGAGGAAAGAGCAGGTGGCATTTAGCTGAGGAATGATGATCAGCACTGGGCCAAGCCTGGAGTGTCTTCTACCAGTCAGGTTTCAGTGCTGTCCCTTCAAGCATCTCTCAGAGCAGAAGGAATTGCAGGTGAACACCAGAAACAGCTCAGAGAGCAACCTGAGAGAGGTTCTGGTGAGTGAGAGCCAGGGTAGAGTCCCCAAAGGTTGAGAAAACAAAGCCGTAACTCACCTGAAGGGCTGAGCCCTGTTTACACTCACAGGTACACGTGGGGCTTTGTATTTCAGGTGAACTTCTGCCAGCTCCAGCCAGGGACTCTGCCGTGCTCAGCAGCAGCACCAACTGCCCCCAAATGTCCCAGCAGCTGCCCACACCAAACCCACCACAGATGTCCAGTCACTCCAACATTTTCCCCCCCAAGAACTGGCAGGAAGCCCAGGGGATGGGATTCTCCTGAGGCCCAGCTGTGCAACCTCCAGAGATCAACCCCAGTTCTTCCTCCTTGTCCAGGTGAGGAGGCCCAGAGCAAACAGAGCTCAGGAAGCTCAGCTGGGACCTCCCAGCTACTCCTGAAGTCAGAGAAATGCACTTTCCACCTCAGATCTTTGTGGCTTGGGGGATGTTATGTTTGGTGTCCCAAATTCCTACCTTTAAGGGATTAGGGATTTAATTCCAAGTCTTGAATCTACTACAGTTTGAAAATCTCTTCATTTTGCACAAATTTCTTTCCTTATGAGTAGGCACAAGTGGTGTAGCTCATAAGAAACTACTCTCAAGTGAATGTAATAGAAAATCAAATACTTTAATGAAATTAGGGAGCATGAGAGTAACAGCTCAGATATACCACTAGAACTGATACTACTGGGCTGTGGGGCTCTGCTAATTGGTTTTTAAATGCTCTGTTCATCAAGCATGCAGACTGACAAACTACTAGTTCTTCAGAGTGTCAAAGATCCTGAGTAAAGAATTTCCAACCACTTCAAATGGATATAATAGGAAATGTCTTCTGAGCTGGTGGCCCGCACACAGCATTGCACAGATAAAAATATACTACTCTCAATGCACAGAGCTAAATACTTTCACATTTATCAGAATTTTCTACACAAGTCTTTTTTGATAGAATTCAAGTTTTGAATTTTCTGTATATATCTTCACCTGTATTAAACAAATGCTTATTTACATTGTGGGTAAAGTGTAAAGGCTAGGAAGGCCATTTTCCCATACTGTACTGTAACACTGCAAAATATATATACACAGAGAACCTAATATAGGCAACAGGTCTAAAAAAAGTCACCTCCCACCTGTACAACATCATCGAGCCAGTATGAAAAGAGGGCGTTGTTAGCACCAAACCACTCCCAGGGGGCTGAGGAGCTTTCCAGTTCCACAGGGAAGAACTGCTGGGCACAGCATTCCAAGGATGGGCCACGGAGCTGCTGCCTGCAGGACTGGAAGTCCCAAACACTGCATTGGGGATGGAAACCACTGAAGAGCAGGACAGGAGCAGCCAGTGTGAGTGGGTGACAGTGACACCTGGGCACAGGTCACTCCTGGCACCGCTGCCCACCCTGCCAGCCTTTCCTTTGGATTCATGGACGAGCACAAACCGCCAGCAGAACACGACTCAAGCGAGGGGTGGTTCACGAGCCAGATGAACCCCGATACTGCACAAGCCATGGGGAAGGAGCTCTGCTGGCAGAGGGAATTCCAAGGGAAGCAGCCCTGGCTCACTGACTGTGCCCAGGGTGCCTGAGGGAATTCCCTCTGGAAGCAGCCCCAGCTCACCAGTGGAAAACCCACAGGAAGCAGCCCAAGCTCACTGGAGGGAATTCCCTCTGGAAGCAGCCCCGGGGGGGGGCTCACCAGCAGGAATTCCCTCTGGAAGCAGCCCCGGGGGGAGGCTCACCGGCGGTGCCGGCTGTGCCCGGGGTGCTCGCGCTCGTAGCGGTGCCCGGCGCGCTCGTAGGAGCGGGAGCGCTCGTGCCGGTGGTTCCGGTAGTAGTGGCTCTTCTTCTTGTACTTGCCGGAGTGGTCGGAGCGCTCCCGGGAGCGGCTGCGGGAGCGGGACGAGCTCCGGCTGCGGGATTTCCGCGCTTTGTGCGCCGAGTATTTGTAGTCTTTGGATTTCTTGTAGCTCCGAACCTTGGAGCCTTTGTAGCCGGAGCTGCTGTGGTTGAACTGCCTCGGAGGGGAATCGCTGCGGCTCCGCGAGCGGCTGTGGGATTTGGAGCCGCTGGACGTGGAGTAACTCTCACTTTTCCTAGAAAAAAAGGAGAGCAAACTTGATTTTTGTAACTTCTAAGAACTTCATTCTGGATTTCGCTGTTTGGTACTCCATGAAAACTCATCTTGTGTCCTGGACTTGCATCTGGCTACTGTAAAAATACTGGTTTTTAGGAATTCTTATCCCATCCTCCAGCTTCAGTTACAGTAATACTGTAAAACACCCACACCTGGAGTTACTCTGGAGTTTAATGAGCAGCACACACTGCTGGGACACCTCAAAGCCTCTTGGTGATGAACTATCAAAGCTGGCACTGGGAAACCAGAGCCTGGGAGGCTCTGGGAGCACACCCTACCTGTGCTTAGGGGATGCAGACCTCGATGGTGACCTTGAGTAACTCTGATCTCTGCTTCCACTTCGACTTCTGCTCTCTCTCCCTTTCTGGACACTACAGGAGACAAGGAACACTCAAGTTATTTTGTTTCAGGTACTCATGGCAGAAAAGCAGCTGCTTCCTTATGAAACCTTACCCATTTACTGGGCTGTTGGAGCTGGTTCTTTTGGCTCCCTCCGTTTTCCTTTTAGCATTCTTCATGGCCTGCACAGGTAGTGGTGAAGGTTTATTTCCTTTAACCTCTTTTGGAGACTCTGGAAGAAGAAGCCTTTGTTATCTCTTTGGAAAGTACCTGCAAGGACTGAAGCCTCCCCTCAGCACATGTGTGCAACGATCAGAGCTGCACAGCTGTGCTTTGCACACTCACAGCCACCCATGAGCAGATCTGAACAAGTTCACAGAAGGCAGAAGTTCACCTGAAACATTTCTGCCAAAGTATTGAAGTACCCCGGGGAGTGAACTGCAAGAGAAGGCAGAAAACCACCCTCCTTTTCTTGCCAATTATTCAGCATTGTTTGAAAGGTAAACTGGGGAAGAAGATGGTGAATGTTGTCTTCTAGGTGAGACTGCACCAGACTGGAAACTTTCAACCAACAAATTCCCCACCCAATACCCCAAAATGTAACCCCTGCCAGAGCACCTCTGCTTCAATATTGCTTTAACATAACATGCCAGTGGCAAGTATTTCAGTTTATTGCCAAATCCACATAAAAGCAAGTCCCTGGACTATATGGGTCTAAACTAGTCTTAATTTCAGACTAATTTGATTTTAGCTTTTATCTGATTCAAGAAATCACAAAGTTACAATGCTATTCAAACCCTGCCAGCTGAGCAGTGCTAGAAGCCATCTTACAAAAGCCCCCAACAAACCCCAAACCACACTTGTAAATGCTTCCCCAAAAGGGTACACATGAAAGATGAGAAAGAGTTATTAAAAAGGAGTTATCCACTATTTACCATTTTTTGGGATAGGGGAAAATCCCGATGTGTTATCCAAGCTTGGGACTCCCTCAGGTACCAGACCTTTAGCTTGTGCTTTTGCCTCTTCAATAGCCAATTTCTTCTTTTCTATTTTACTTTCCAGATCAGATAAATCCACCTGTGAACACAGGAGCACTGCTTGTGAGAACTGAATTTCCTGGTTACTCACTCACAGGGAGGGGAATGAAAATCCAAGGAGTCCCAGACAGTGACTGCCCTTAGTTCACTCCCAGGCTTGCAGCTGTGGTTTCAAACAGGGTCAAATTTTCCAACTCCTGCTCTGAGCTGCAGCCTTCACTGAGAGCTCCCAACATGAAAAAGAACCAAACCTTTTTCCTTGTGTAGAGCTGCAAGATTTTTAAGCAGATTTCTTGAATTTCTTCCTCTGTTGCTCCAAACAGTAAAAACCAATGTGGGCGATTTGGAAGTGGGATCTGAAAGGGAGAGAGACACAAAGCTCAGATTTCTCCTGCTGTTAAAAGGTTTGAAAAAACCCCAAATCCATGGAAGTGTGGCTCACCTCCAGTGTCCTGGCTGCCAGGTAAATGCAAGCACAGGCAATGCTTTCTGGCTGGAACCTCACAAAGACATCTGTTCTCAGGCTGTCGTTCATGTAGTTCCTGAAAAACAGGAGAGCAGAAGGTTGCAAGGCACTGCAAAGCTCTTTGGGCTTCTTTTTCTGGGTTTTTGACTTGGTTTTACTTCTACAAGGGCTATTTCTTTCTGCTTTCAGTTACTAGACTTCAACATTATACTCCTGTAAATCTAAAGAGAAGCTGAATGATTTTACTAAAACAAAAATAAAATAAATAACTAAAATAAATCCCTCAAGGGGAGGGATGTGTGACAGAAACAAAGTCTGACTGCGGAAAATTCAGTGGTGAGAAGAGAACCAATTTTAACTTCACTTTTCCTGCTGGATCTCTACTGGCCTGCTCTCATGCAATAAACATTTTCATCAAGACAACATACAGTGTGTGCTCAGAAATACTCAGTTATAGAATTTTAGGTTCACATGTTCCCCTGCAATAGGGCAGAACCAGATATCTGGCAAAAGCTGCAGCTCCTGTAGCAGTTGTCCCATGAAATGCAGTCCTCTTCAGCACAGCTCAACTTCCAGTGGGATTTAAGGGTCCATTTCCATTCCAGAACAGGATTCTTTTTGATGCAAAAAGTCAGCCATAGGAGAAATCAGGGTGTGTGGGAACGTCAGTTCAGGAGAACAGTCAGTATTCAGGCAGATCTCCTCTTTGGCACATGAAATAAGGTTTCCAAATTGTCCCATTTCAGTAAGGTTGCTTAAAATGAATATTCACAGAATGAGAAAACTGTAAAATATTGCACATATTCCAGTCAGTACACTTAAGCATTATGCTGTTAAATCTTAAATACACAAAGTAAATTCCTGTGAATCTGTCAGCTGATGTGCTTTAGAAGATCTAGACTTGGGAGCACATATATCAGTAAAATATCAGATGGAGAAAAACTAACACCAGACACAATAAAAGTCTTTAAAATAATACTTTAGAGTAGTAATTAACCATGTGGGTACCCAGTATACAAGGATTCACTGACCCCCAAGATATCCAAACCAGAGACCACAGGCCAGGCACCTGCAACCTGTTTACAAGGACAGAGAGGAGGAATTTGAATCCCAGGAGTATCCAGCTCCCACCTGGCCTCTGTTCCTGTTTATACAAACAGCAACTGCTGCCCCAGAGAAGCAGCACTGACCATCAGCTCATCTTTCTGGGAGGAAGGAACTTCTAAACCTACTGTTGTTGTCCCATTGCAAAGAGAGCACAAACCTTTTAGGCCAAAGAAGTGATAAAGGAAAAGGTGACTTCAAACATCTGGAAGCTGCAAAGCTTTTTTCTGATTTGCCAAATTGAGAACCATGCCAGCTTCCAAGTCTGGCCTCTGCACATCTTCCCTGTGGGCTCAGTCAGACACAGGAGGAAATGAATCCTTGTCACAATAGCTTAAGAAAAAGGTAATGTTGTAAAAATGCACATTTCAAAAACCAGTTATACTGGATACCCACCAGTTTTCAGGTACTGGAAGCAACAAACACGAGCACGCAGATGTGTTATTGTAACATCTGACCCCTTTCTCAACTGGAGTAATTCCCTTCCTCCCCCACCTCCCCCTCCTTCCATAACAAGCAGATTCCTGGCAGTGAGCAGTCCAGAACTCCCATTCCACTGCTCCATGCAATGCTTCTGGGAAGTGTCTCTAAATATCACATTTTGGCTCCAAGCTTCACACGTGTACTAGTTTACAAATGGAAACTATTCATTTTTTTGTTGTTAA
Source organism: Ifrita kowaldi (assembly GCA_013398055.1). Lineage (NCBI taxonomy): Eukaryota > Metazoa > Chordata > Aves > Passeriformes > Cinclosomatidae > Ifrita > Ifrita kowaldi. The sequence goes on from VZRS01008309.1 coordinate 124,459, forward strand.
TTCATCCCTTTTAAAGATTTAAACCCCACCTTAATTTGCTTTATCATATAAAAACACATCACATTATAACAGTTAAGAGAAATAGAACATTGAAAGAAATAAAAATCTTTCAGAACTTCAACGGTCAGGTTATCAAATATACAAACAATCAAAAAATGCACAGTAAAAATAAAAATATAAGCACAAGAAGCAGTTGGCCAGTTACTCTACTATCATGTATATACCACCTGTCTAGAGCCAGCCTTCTCTTTGGAGAGCTTTGGGTTGACTGAAGACGGCAGCTATCCCTGCACCATGGGCAGCAGAGGAGAAGTCTTAGTCACTTACCCTCAGAGGCTACCCTTTGATCAAAAGAGTACAGAAAAGAAAAGTCAAAACTGGTTCTCTACACACAGGTCACAGTACCAGACAGTTCAGTCAGCAGAAATATGGTCTTTGGATTCACTAAAGGCTTTTTTAGACCATTGGTATTGTTAAAAAGCATTATGGTTTCAAAGCGTTACTTATTTGGTAAAGTTTAAGATGTGGAATTTTACAGAAGCTTCCCACCCCCGAGCAAATATTTATTAAATGAGAGCAATAAGGCAAAGAACATTTCTTGGCAAATACGAATGCAGGCTATCCATCTATCCAGTCTTAGCAGCTGACATCTTGCATTATCTCCACATAGATAAAAGAAATTTATCTCTGCTGAGGTTTTGCTACACCTGTAATCAAGCTCAGGCCCTGGGAAAAGCCATTTCCCAGCACGAGGAACAGACTTGAATTACACCTGAGTTTTCCCTGAAGAACAAGAACCCAAGGGAACAACTCTAACCCACCCAACCTTTTCCCTTCAGCTGGAAAGTCAGAGCAGAGAGGAGGGAAGTGAGAAGTCAGGGTGGAAAGCTACCTTACCATTAAAACACTGCCTCTAACTTAAGAGGCCGATCAACATTTGGGAAGTAGTTTGGGGCACACCAAGGACAGTGCAGCTGTCTGGTGTGGCCCCAAGCACTGCTGGGCAATGCTGCCCAGTGCCTCAAGTGACATATTTCTGCTACTGCCCCTTCTGGTCTCTTAGAACAAAGAAAATCAACTTACCATGAGGTCTGGACCAGGTGTTGGTTACGTTCACATTCTAATACCTGAAGGTACATAACGATTATCTGGAAGATATGGGTTATTGAGTTATTAACAAGCATCTGGAGAGCCACCTGCTTATTTCAGAGGGACATCCATGAGGCATCTGTTATCCTCTTTCAAGGCCTACAACACTCCACATGAAGTGTCTGCACCATCCCCAGTGTTTATCCACACAGCTTCTGCACCAGCTCTGACCTTCCGAGCCCTTCCATCCTGCTACTCAGCCAGGTCTTGTCTTCACCTGGGTTTGCTTTAGGGATTTTGCTGATTGATTTTGTTCTCCTACACACCTCACAAATCCTTTTAGCTGCAGCCTGGTGAAAAAGCTGCTCACTGCAATGAGCAGCGAGGGAAGCGTGGCAGTGCTTGCAGAGAACAGACCTAACACTGTGCCATGGTTTGTTCAGCTCTCAGGGCTTTTCCTTCGGTTTGGAAGGAAAACACAGCTGCAGAGAGGAAGAATGATGGCAAAATTCACACCAATTAACAAAACTACAGCTGCCCTCTGGGGTGGAAAACAAAAGGAAATTCTGAATGTCAAGCAGGCTCAAAAAAGAAGGCTTTGAACAGGAGTTTTTTAGAGGAGAAAAGAGCAAGATCCCAACTCTGCTGGCACAGAAGTAGGAAGTTCTTTTACCCATTAAGGCACAATTTAAACATTTGAGGTAATTGTATCTTTCAAGTATCATCCCACTCTGATACTTGCTACTTTTATATTAAGTCTCATCTCATTTCTAGCCAAGCCCTTCACACTTAAGAGTGTGGTTTTAACACACATGAAACACTGAACTGGCTCACACAGCTTTAATACCTCAGCACGTTTCCACCAGCAGTGATCATGACAACCCCAGGCCTCCAAACTCCTTCCTGCTCAGGGATCTAAGTTAAGGTGATGTTTTCTACCACCAAAGCTACCTACTGATCCAATTTGCCTTCGAGGAATACTGAGCACCTGCATCCACCTCGCCGTCACTCAGCAGTGATACGAGACCAATTAGTAAGAGTCTCTTAAATGAGAAAGAAAACATCAGGATGGTAAGAAACTAATCTCACTGAATTCACTAATTATCATGTACAGTCCACAGAGCTTCCATGCAGTCAGGCAGCCTCCTCAAAGCATTACAGAACATGAGACACTGGTTATGAAGTGAATTTATACAGTACAAACCTTATGAGGGTGCTTCACGTGAACACAAAATCCCAACTCCTTCAACACTCTTCTTTCTGCCTTAATTATTTGATTCTTCAAGTTCACATATTCTTGATCCAATATTAGAGGCACAGGTTTTCTGCAAGACAAAACCCAAAGGGGACTCACATGCAGGCCGAGTCTTGTAAAAATAAAAGATACCATTACTTATAACATCAAAAATATCTATTGAATAAAATGGGACAAATCATTTCATGAGATCCCTTCGAGATATTCCCTGATTTATGAAACAGGGAATGATGCTCTCATGAAGGTTAGTAATTAAAATACAACACAGATGGTTCAGATTATTTGGAATTCTCAGCTTACTTTTTCTCCCTCAGGTGTCTGAGGCGATGGAACACATTGATCACGTCCCGAATGCGTCTGGGGGCTTCCTCAATTTTGGATGCCAGATGGACACAGGCCATGGACACATGCTGAAAAATAAACATAACATATAGTATTTTATATACTATATCAGTTCCAGTTCAGGAACTGAGCTCCTCCAACAGCTTAAAAAGGGATAACAAGAAAAAAATCCCGTGGTAAAACAAGGAAATTTGAAATATTTAACAAAAATCACTATTAAATAGCATTATAAAATCATGTTTCTCTATAACTATAATCTCCAGGCTAGTTCCTAACACTGATCACATCTCATATGACAACTTGCCAAGCGAGATCAGAAGATAAATATGGCTACAAATGTCATTTAATGCCTTCTTACCTCCATGGAATGCTTCACAAAAGACTTGGTATAAAAAAACCGCTGGAATAGCACCTGTCCTGTAGCCATAGCCACCTAAAACAAGAGAAAATCACAACAGGCATGAACAAAACTATCAGTTCCAAAGAGAAATTTTAATAGATTTAAGACTCAGAAGATTCACTAAATATGGGAAGAAATTCAATGCTATCTAAAAAAATCTAGAACTACTACTTAAGTAACTAATTAAGTTGCCCAAAATGTTATCGACACTGTAAATACTGCCTACAAGTCAAATGCAGACATCAAATACCAAATTTCTTTTATAAAAAAAAGTGAAAATATGTTCCAAGTTGATTAAATTGATAATAAACAAAAGGTAAAAAAAAACCAAACCAAAAGCCAATAAAACTGAAAGTTATGAAAGTACGCCAGGAAAACAATTTGCTTTTTGGGCGTGGAAAGAGAGGGGGACTCTAATAACGTCGTGATTTGCATATATTTGAATATGCGAAGACTCGGAAGCTGGAAAGCTTTACGCTCAGAGAGCAACGAGGCTGTTTGGACTAAAGTTCTCCGGGAAACAAAACCTTCCCGAGGTCACCACGACTCCAGAGCAGTCTTAAGAAATCCGTCTTTGCACAATCCCCGATCCTCTCACGGAGGCGGCGGGGGCGGCGCAGGAAGGCGCTGACATCACCCGCTTCCGGCACCCGGCGGCCGGGGAAGGCCGGAGAGGCCCGGAACGACCCCCGAGCACCGGGCGGCCCCGCGGCCTGCCCGGCCGGTAACTGCGGGGCGGCGCCGGGGCCTCCCCGGCCGGTAACCGGGAGATCGAGGCCCGCACAAAGAAGGGCCCGGCCCGGCTCCGCTGAGTCCCGGCCCCCTCCCCGCCCGCGCCCAGTCCCACCTGCGGCAGCCGCAGCAGGATCCCGGCCGCCTGGATGAGCTCGCAGCCGGTGACGCGCAGCTCGGTCTCGGTGTCGGGGTCGAGGCCGCTGCTCATGGACGGCGTGAAGCGCAGCGTGTGCTCGGGAAGCAGGCAATTCTCCAGCGTGATCAGCACGCCCGAATACAGCCGGTCACCGATCAGCACCGCGCCGGGGCNGCATCCGCCCGACGCCGATTGGCGGAGCGCGGTGGGGCCGCGGCCGCTGATTGGCTGAGGGGCCGTGACGCAGGACGCCGCCCGGGCCGCGCGCGGCGCGGTGACGCAGCGGCCGGGAATCCGGACAGGGCGGGGCCGCAGCGCCCTCAGAGCCCTCAGAGCCCTCAGAGCTCGGGACGCGGCGCGAGGGGCCTGGAACGCGGCGCTTAGCAAGTTAAATGTCTTTGTTAAGTCCGTAAAAAACAGACTCTGTGTGTCCTTAACTCGGGGCCCACCCAGGTTAATGTGTGAGGGCCGACATGCCGCCCCCTACCCCGGTTGGGTTTCCCCCGTGCAGCGCCAGAATTTCACCACACAAATAGTTTCCGCATAGCAGTTACCGACAAAAATATCTTTATTAAGATATTATGCGTGTCCTTAACGCGGGGGCTGTGTGTGAGGGTCGACATCCTGCCTTCCCTCCATCCTCTGGCTGTATGGAGTGCTGAAATTAACACCAATTGTTTCCCCATACCAGTTATCAATAAAAACGTCTTTATTAAGTCCTAAAAAGTACAAACTACGTGTGTCCTTAACAACCAGCGTCCACGTGTGAGGGTCAACATCTCTCCCCAGCCCAGCTGACCTTTCCCCATTCACTGCCAGAATTCACCACGCAAATTGGTTTTCTTTTTCTAGTAGCAGTTACCAAAAAAAACATCTTTATTAAGTCACTGTATGTCCTGACTGCTAACCTTGAAATGTGCTTTTAATTTAACAGGTTTCAGTGACAACAACACAGGGAAAAAAGCCACCAAGGAGAAGCTCCACACCCACGCGATCCTTAGAGGATTTGTTCCACATTTTCCATTTTAGCAGCAGTCCCACGGCAGGTTTGCTTCACAATCACAAAATCCCTGTTCCTAACATGTAATCTACAGACTCTGGTATCAATAGTGGTGGTGCACAATACGTGAAAATATCCCCTCTGGTTCTTTTCCATCTCCCAGGGCAGCCAGGAATCCTTCCTGTCTCCTCCTCTGGGCTAAAGCAGCCAGGGACTTGAATGTCTTTGGCTCATAAATGGCCAAGTCAGCCAGAACTTTCCTGTTCAGCTCCACCTGGGACTAAAGGCAAGAAAAATTGTGGGTTAAGGACTTGTGATTTTTAGGAAGAACGCTGCAATGCTTAATCACTCTTTATTAAATATAATGAACGCTCTTTACTGTTTATATAAACACTCTTCATTAAGTATCATTAAAGACTCTTAAGGCTTAAGACCTGAGGTCTTAAAGCAGATTAACTTTTTTCTATCTTGCATAATCTGGAGCTGTTAAAGACTGTCAGACACTCCCTGGCCATAGATGTCTCATTAATGCATTTTATAAAAATTATTTACTGGCTTTCCCTAAGTTTTTCTGGTAGAAACCAAGAACTGAAGAAGAATCTCTTTTATTTTGCACAAGGCCACGTGTTCCAGGTTAATTCAGGGCAGTTGTTTCAGCTCAAACAAATGAAAACAGAATCAACAAATTGAAACAAATTCTCAGCATGTTTTAAAAATAAGGGACAATGGCACCAAGTATTTGGACTCTCCATGCTCAATAAATCATAAAAGTAGTGAAAAGAATAGGGATTTCTTAGGTTTTGAGGGGTTTTTTGCTAATCCAAGCTTTGTATTTTTAAATTTCTTGCAGTAAAAGAAAAAGCAGCTATCACTGAATGCCCACAAAAAAAAAAAAAGCATTTTAAAAGTCTCATTCTTAAGATTCTGAATTACAATTTTGGGGACAGAACAAGGGATAGAGCCACAATGTTCACCAGGATAAAAGGGGATAATCCACACAGGGAAGAGAAACAAGTTTAGGGCAGAACTTAGTTCCTGAAGTGGATGGAACTGCTTTGACAAGCACAAGGCCTTTCATCACTATAATTAGTGAGTAATTATCCTCCAAGCCACATCCTTACCTTGAGCAGGTTGCTTATGAAGGCTGGGTACTTCAAACCATGTTCGAGGGAAGCTGCTTCGATCCTTGTGATCCAGAGCTGCAGATGTAAAAATTAATATATTGCATGATAAAAATACTTTAAAAATAAACCTTATGCCACACTGGTCTGCTCACACTTCCTAAATCTAACATTTTCATAGGATCATGGAACATCCTGAGCTGGAAGGGACCCACAGGAACACGACAGAGGAAAAAGCTTCCTTAAACTCCTACTTTTCACCCACTGGCTTTGAGGGGAAACCCCCCAGCAAGAGAAGCAGCTATTTCACTTCCGCCTTGTTCCCACTTTGATGTTTCCACCCAAGGTTTTGCTCTTTACCGCTCTGAGGGATCTCTTCTTCTCCCTCCTGGCCTTGGTGGACCTCACGAAAGCCCTGCGGACGCTCCTCACTGCCAGCCTGTAGCAGCGGTTCTTCCTGCCACGAAAATGCTGGAAGAAAAACCCCAGGATGGTGTTATTTAATTATATTTAAAGCTGTCCAACATTTCAGCAACACGAATAAAGCTCATCTGTGTTTCACAGCTCTCCACGACAAGGATCACCGAACCCTTCACAAGCACCCCCAAGCCTTCAGTTGGCACATAATGAAAATATTCTTTCCTTGATTTGTATCATCGAAAACCTGAAGCTGAGGAGTTGGAAAAATCTCAGTCCTGCAGAGGCAAAACCAGGCCTCACTTTGGGCTGTGGTTCTGTGGGAAAGGCAGCCACAAAATCATGGTCAGTGCTTTCACCCAACCCTGAGCTCACACATTTCTTCTCATTCCTGAACTCCCATCAGTTGTGTCTGTATGAACAGGGTTGGGGCAGAAGCCTCTGGTTTGTCAAAGAGTTGTCCAAACAGAAAAAAAAAATGAAATTTGTTTANTCTCCGGTTCTTCCCCCGTCCTTCCTCTGAGCCTTCCCCCGAGCCTTCCCGGCTCTTGTCCCGGCCCTTCCCTCTGTCCTTCCCTCGATCCTTCTCCTGATTCTTCCCGGTCCTTCCTCCAGTNACTGACATCCATCTGACATGCCACAGGAAAAAGCAGCCAGTGCTGCATCAGAAATAACTGGTACTGTGGGCAGCTTAGGTGCTACAAAACCAAAATATTCTCACTTCCTTCAACATTTTCTATCTCAATAGTACAGCGAGATGTACTACCTAGGATGCCCTTGAGAAAGGTTCTTCCCTAGCCTCGGTACAGTAGCTGGAACTTCAGCTGAAATCACATTTCAAAATGCACTTGAGAACAAGGTTAATTTTTTTCCCAGCTCCTTTGCCCAGTAAAACAAACAAACAAAAAACACTCAGGAAGAAAACACAATCAACACAGCCTCCGGCACGCTGTATTTAATTAAATACAGATCAATCCATAGCACGAGGCAACCACAGAATGGCGGAACGGTCTGGGTGGAAAGGGACCTTCAAGGCCACCCAGTGCCACCCCCTGCCACGGGCAGGGACACTTCCACCGCCCCGGGCTGCTCCAAGCGCCCAGCCTGGGACACTCCAGGGATGGGGCAGCCGCAGCTTCGGGACCCTGCAAGGGGCACGGGCAGTGCCGGGCTGCGGACAGCGGGATGCGGGGATGGGGCCGAGCTGGGGCCGGGGGTGGCCCGGGGACCCCGCACTCACCCGCGCGTACTTGAGCACCTCCTGCACCCTCCAGAAGCGATCCGAGAGGCGGCTGCGCACCCAGCGCGCCGCGCTCAGCACCACCATGGCTGCGGCACGGCTGCGCCTTCCGGGGCGGCACCCGAGCCTTCCCGGTCCTTCCC
>VZRS01008311.1:813-13309 GCA_013398055.1 Ifrita kowaldi
GGTCTGGAGCATCTCCCTGATGAGGAGAGACTGCGGGAGCTGGGCCTGGTCAGTCTGGAGAAGGGGAAGGCTGAGAGGGGATCCCATCAATCCATAAAATCTCCCCAAGGGGTGTCAGATGATGATGCCAGAGTGTTCAGTGGTGCCCAGCGAGGAGCAACAGCCATAAATTAAAACACAAGTTTCACCTCAACATTTAGAGAGATTTAGGGACAAACAATCCCGTGTGGGCAGCTGGCAGAGAGATGGATCCGCAGCAACACCCCCCAGAAGGGTTTTTGGGGTTCTTTTCCCTCCCACCCCATTCTCCGCGTGCGGATGCCTCACGGGGCAGCTCAGTCCTGCCATAAAACACAAAAAACCGAGGGAAACCTCTTGGGGAGAGAGGGGCCATGGGGCTGGGACCAGGGCAAGGAGCACCAGGAGAGCGAACAATTCCTCTGGGATCATTTTTCTCCCTGCTCCAAGCTCTGGTTTTGGAGGTGTCGCTGGCAGTGGGATGAGGAGCGGCTGGAGCTGGAGCTGTTCCCACAACCTCTTCCCCTTCAGAGCATAATTTTCCCTCAAATAAACACAAGTTCCTGTGCCAGCTCCCGTCATGGGCCGCCCTGGAGCGGGACCAAGGGTCCCGATGTCTCTCCAATGGAAGCGAGCTGTCAGTCCCTCTTCCCAGGGTGAGGCTTGAACAGCTCGGAACGCAGCAGAAAGCTGCTGGGATGGGAGAGGGATTCACCCCCCTCTGTCCCATGGCTTCACGCTCACGAGATCAGCTCCAGGGAGAGCCGTAATTATCTATTTCCAGCATCTTCAGCGGAGCGTGAGGACACGGCAGTGCAGGATTCAGTGATTCACCAGTGACCTTCAGGCTCCAGGGATGTCCTGTTAAGGGGGGCTAAGATAGTCTGTAGAGGCTGGTGAGCTGGGCATTGTGGCTTTTCAATCCTACGTTAAATTGCCTTTAATTTGCTTTAAAAGCCGGATACAGTGTTGTCATAAAAATGGGATATGGTATGTACCCCTTCGCTGCAGTGGAATGATCAAGAGCAGCAGAATAAAGGTAAAAACGGCGAAGCAAGCTGTAACGATTTGCAATATTTTCTGTCTTGAGAAACACAAATGGCACAAATCATCCTCCTCCTGGTCTCATCATTCTCCCGACAGCTGGCGGTGCTGGGAGGCCGCACCGGCGGGGTCACGCCTGCCACTGCTTTGTGCTTGGTCCTTCACGGCTGGCACCTCCTCCGCTGGGAAACCGTGGACTGACACGGGCATCTTGCTGTGGAAGTGTTCAGCTCCTGCTTTGGCAGCTAAAATCAAAGCCCAGCCCAGCTCAGAGAGCATTTCCACACAGAACACCCTGTGGCTGCTGTGGCTGCGCTGCGAATGGCTTTGATTCGGAGCATATTTAGTGACATTTGTGTTCCCTCCCAGGGGACTCCGTGCAGACAGCCACAGCGCCGTGTCCTCCTCGATCCTTTTCACTCCCGACTGATGGGCTGGGGGTACAAAACTGCCCCCAGGGACCCCACCGCTCTTGGTGCCCTCAACGCACGAGGTGGCCAGCGATACCTGAGATCCTCCCAGCTGGCCCTCTCAGGTCCTTCAGCAGCGCCTGGAGCAGAGGGGACATCTGTTCGTGGCTTTATCTTGCCAATCCATCCCCATCGATGGTGCTGGTGGGTGACACATCAATCATCCAGAGGCCTCCCGAGCCGTGTGTCCGAGCTGTTCCTCGGTCCTTGATGGTCGCCATAAAAGATCGCCCAATTCTCAGCGCAGATGGCTGCTTTTCAACCAAACGCTGTTAGGATTTCTCCACCTCGGCTTTAGGATTTCCACCAGCAGATGGCAGGGCGGGATTGCTCCACGAGCAGCAAGGAGGGAGAGCATCTCACCCGGGGCAGGCAGCAGCAGAACTGAGATAAGGCTCGTTTTTCATGCGGGGGAATTTGGGAGAGCAGGGCTCGCTCCTGGAGCACCTGCTGCACGGCAGATCTCCCACAGCCTGGGAGTGTCCCCGTCCCCTCCAAGGCTCGTTCGTCAGGACCTTGCTTTGCTCCAGCCGTGTTGGGCTGGGAGCCTTGTTCAACACCGCGCAGCCCCAGCCCACGCCTTCCCACGGGCTTCTTCATCGGGAATTTTTTTGCCTGGAGAACAAGGATGCGCGGAGAGTTCGGGGATTTCCCCCTGCAGGGTAGATCAAAAGTTGCCAGGATGTATTAGAGGAGGCGTTTAGGCTAAAGAACAACCCTGGGAAAAAAAAATGAAATGAAGCTGCAGTTCTGAGCTACTGCTCTGTAATCACCGTGGTGCTGTGGGGAGAAAACCCCACGGGCCTGAACCGATGCCCTTCCACCCGCCCCGGCTCCCGTTTGATCCACAGGGATCAGGAAGTGAGGATTTTTATTTTTTTTTTCCCACTGTCTCTGTTTTGTTTCACCACTGTAGCCCGCGGGGCCGGTTTGTGTGCCTGCCTCCCACGGAGGGTAATTTGGTTCCTCTCTCTGGCCGAGGCCACACCAGAGCACTGAGCTCCCACTGCTGCCTCCAGCCGGGTCAGGGCAGCCCAGGCACCAGCGGGACGACCCGTCATCAATAGCCCTATTATTGCTCCTGAAGTTTCTCCCCGCTTCCAGACGGACGCTGCATTACTCCATCACAGCTGCAGTTGCTCCCTTCCAGCAATTCCCCGCACAGCACTTAAGGAAGGGATTTATGGGCGGTTTTGAAAGGCATTTTGCAGCGAGAAGGAGTTATGGGAAAGGAAGTTGAATTCCCACCATTCCCCAGTAAAATTCTCCCAAGCATCTTTCACGAGAGGGATCATTTACTGGTCCTTTTCCTCAAAACAGAGACAGGCTCTCAGCTGCAGCGCTTTGTTTAGTCCAAAGCGTTTCCCGACAGCGAGATGCCACAGAGGTTATTCTGGTCCCGGCTGCAAAGGGTCAGGAGACCAGGGCGAGCCCTCAGTCTGGCTGCTGGAGGCTCTGCCAGACCCCATCTGTTCCCTGACACTTCTGTAGACCCTAAATGAAATGATTTCTTCTTGAGTGATGGATTATTGCCAATCTCAGGGCAAGCCTTGGTGAATACCCGGCTGATTTTGATTCATTTTCCAAAGTAAAAAAGTTTTGGGACCAGAGTCACCAAGAGCCATAAAATAATCCCAGGGGATGTCACCTTAAAAGCTGCAACTTACCTTTTTTTTTGAAGCTTTTCAGGAATCAAAACCTGCCACAAAACTACTCATCGATGCCCTTCACAGGTCCAGGCAGGCTGGATGAGCAGATCGGATTCACTTCAACACTTACATTTCACAACCAGGACAGGGGGTTTGAAAGACTTTATTGGACACCTTTGCCGATGTCACAGCTCGTGAATCTAAGAGCACTGCACAGTGTAAAGTGAGGCCGTGAGCTCTAGTGCACAAACCAGCTGCAGGAACAGCCACGGTCCACGAGGACCTCCCTCCTGTGACTTTATTGAAAGGAAATCTGTTGTTCCCGGCTGATTCCGGCGCTTGAGGACAAGGGTGAGAAGTAGCAGAGGCATTTCTGTGCGTTAAGTGCCGATGACTTCCATCAAAACAACTGGGAGGGACTCGCTTTCCAAACAAAGGCAGACACATACATTGACATGCACATGGCAGATACCATCTGCAGGAAGGAAAACAACAGCTCATCCCCACAGCCCGACCGGCTGCACCTCTGACCTGAGGCATGGGAAGAGTTTCTCCCATTCGAAAAGAGATCTCCTCCCTCTTTTTTACCTTTTCTTTGCTCTGACCTTTTTCTCTCTTTCCGTGGTGGGCAAGGGGTGGGCGTGCAGCTGGGTCCAGGATATTCTGCACGTGTATCCCAGCAAGTCAAGGCACAAATGCACGGAGCAGGGGCTGTTCTGGGAGCACTGGGAAACCCTGTCCTGCCACCACGGGACGTGGCACAGGAGCAGGGTGGCTTGAAAGTTTCAAGTTTCTGTTCTTTCTGCCCAAAGAAGAGAGGAGGGGAAGCCAGCTGGAGGAGCCGAGGTGTAAATCTGCTGTGTCAGTCATCTAGGGGCACACAGGGCAAGGCAGGGAGAGCTCTCAGGACTCAGGACAAGTGCAGTGACACCTCGGTGGGTTTTGGTCCCGGCCCAGGGAGGGGGATGAGAGGTGTGAGACCCAAATGTGGTGCTGGAGAAAGAAAACAGAGACATTGAGGGAGGAGAGGGTGAGGGATGCCGGGCTCAGGGAGAACGAGGGAAACACTTCAAATTCAGGCTGCTCCCAACCATTTTTCCCCTTTGCAGTCACGGCTGTTCAGCAGGGGGTGGAGGAGAGACAGCTCCAGCAGGGAGACTGGCAGAGGGAAAGGCATTTTCTTCTCACTTTGGCCGTCAGAGCCTTCCTCTCCGTGACAGGCGTCCCTTTGGAATCCTCTGTCTCGCCTCTTCGCACCTCGGTGCGGGGCAAGGGCTGCACCCGGCAGCTCCGGCAGGGTTTGTGCCGGGAACCCAGCGCAGGCCCTGCAGCCACGGCGGGATTTCAGCGGGGCTGTGGGAACGAGCCCTGCTAAGCCGCTGCCGCACTCCACCTTAAGGGCACATAAGTGGGAAAAGCTGGTAATGCGGAGAGGAAAGCACAGGGATTAGCAGGCAGCCAGTTCTCTTCGGGAGCTGTCAGGGGGGAGCTGGAGCCTGCCTCGTGGGTGCCAGCAGTGCTGGGCACGGGGTGTGGGCTGTGCCCATCCCACCACACCACAATTAGGTGCTGCAGCTGGGGGGAATGCGTTGCAGGGAATCAGCACGAGCGAGTCTGGCTGGCAGCTCCGAGTCCTCGGGGAAATAAAGACAGTATTTCAAGGCTGGCTGTTTTCCAAAGGAGAGCAAGGCTGGGTTCTGCAGAGGGGTTTGCTGGAGGAGGAACGGGGTTGGGATCTGCCTGTGCCCCCTCCCTCGTAGCCAGAAGGGTCTGGAGCGCGGCCTCGTGCTGACAAGTGCATGGAATCAGATGTGATTTACGTTTGCAGGCGTCACGAGGGAGAGGACGTGCGACGGTGAGGCGAGGAGGGCGGTGCGAGGAGGGAGGGAAGAGCAGAGAGAATTTTCTCTATGGATCCTTGGCTTCTGCAAAGCAGGAAAGAGATGCCTTTTCAACCGAGTTTGTTCTCAGCCCTGTGGGCGACGAGCGCTGAAGATCTCCTGTCTCCGGAGGGGAAGGGAGGGTCAGAAAGCCCCGATTTCCGTCGCCCAGGAGCGGCAGATCCTGGATGTCCCAACTCTGATCCCGGGTCCCTGCGTGGCAGCGCCCAAGACGGGAGGTGCCGCGTAAGCTGGCGGCACAGGGATGCCGGCAGAGGCTGGGGAGAAGAGGAATGTGGCGATTTGGCTGCTCTTGGACGAGCCCTCCCTCAGTGCTCCCGCTGGCGACGGCATCCCGGGCACGGCTGGCACGGCTGCGGCCGAACCGCCAGCCCGGGCCCTCCGGCTGGAGGAGCCCATCCTGCCGGCCAGGAAGCTCCGGCGGGATGGCAGCATCTCACCGGGGACGCGGCGGAGCGGGGCCGGCCTCACCGCGGGGCTCGGGTAAGCCAGGGAAGATGCAGTCAAAACAACCGGAGCGGGAGCAGCCTCCCTCCTGGGGATCTGCACGGGCCCGGCGGCGCCGTGCAGGAAGGACCACGGCCAGGTCTGGATGGGCAGCAGGGACGTGGCCACGGGCGAAGGCTCCATTTCCGCCACGTAGTTATTCAGGTGGGAGAGGAGTCGCAGCCGGATGGGGTCGGCGGCGTTTTGGCCCTCGAGGATGCCCAGGTACCTGACAACTTCGGTGAGACACTCGCGGAAGCCGATGCTTCTGTAATCCACGGCCAGAGCCCGGGCATCCAGGAAGCCTGGAGGGAGAGGATGTGGGTGACAATAAAGCCGTGCAGAGCTCAGGAATGCGCTTGGATTTCACTACCCTCTCCAGGGCACTGTGTATTTCACTTGAGGCACTTTGCTGCCGTGTGATATTCCTGAAGCAGGCAGCCAAGTGGGCGTCCCAAGGGACTGGATGTTTGCGTGCGTGACAGCGGCGTCTGCGGTTATCTCACCGGGATGAACCTGCCGGGGTCAGGGAGCCTCTCACTCCGTGTGAGACCAGTGAGAGGTTTCATTAGCTGTGCTCAGGAAGGAGGAATTTTTCCCTGTTGGGTTCTATCAGTTATCACTGCGGGAGACGTGGCTGGATGGGCACCGGGGTTGGGCTGCCTTTGCCGGACAGTGTCTCCTCAACACACAGCTCAGCACCACTTCCCTCTGCCCGGCTCCCAAAATTTACACTCCCTTTAAGCCAACATCACAGGGCAGTGGCAGAACCAAAACAGCTGGGCTGAGAAAGCTCGAAGCCACAGAAGTCAGCGACCAGCCGCTGATTTTCAGGCTTCTGCTCCCAGCTTGCAGCTTTGCGAGGCCGTAAGCAATAAAGCAGAGAATGTCACAGCACAGTGAAGCGCTGGACCACTGTGCTTGACGGGGTCTCTCGTGACAATGCGGCCCTTTGTTGCAGTGCAGTCAAACTGAATATCTAAACAAATGTTCCAGACCAAGTTACAGCCCTGAACCAAAGCCTGGATGCCAGCAATGTCCCCAGCAAGCCAAAACTGGGTGGTAAGCAAGCCAGAGGCTTCTTTACTGGAGCTGTGATCTCCATCCTGTTAACTGGAACAGGACAGAGGGTCTGTGCTGAGGTCCCAGTACAAATAAGACCTTTGTTGAATTTTGCACAGGGCTCCCTCTCTCTTCTTATAACAACCAAGAGACACACACACAAAAAAAAAAAAAGAAAAGAAAAAAAGAAAAAAAGAACAGAAAGGGGGAAAAAAAGCCTTGTTTATTTGCAGAGTCCTCATGCAGAATTTAGCCTCCACAGGAAATGTATCCCAGGGAGGAGGTAAAGGGTTTAATATGGTTTTTCTGGAAGCAGGCTCCATTTCTGAGCGGGAATAAATGAGTCTCTGGCTGAACAGCTTTTAGCAGGGGATGTGACACCGACACTGCTGTCCCTGTGGGGCTGGAGGGGGCTCAGCATCCCACCTATCCCACTCTTCCAAATGGATGCATGGGATGCTGACCCATCTGTAGGAAAATGCCCATCTGCCCTCCCTCAAAAGGTATTCCCCTTGGGAAGCAGGCAGAGCTGGCTGGAGGCAGCTCGCTGCTGCTGCTGCCGCTGATGGGGAATTTTCCTTCCAGGTTTGCACCTTCACCTCACCCACATGCTCCTAAGAGCAGTTCTTACCTGTTCCTCCTGTGGCGTGAAGCATTTTTAGGTGATCCACTGTCATTTGTAGAATTTCTGCCTTCTCCAGCTTGGAAGACCCCTGTGTTGGGAGCAGAAAGGAAAAGCTGTTTGTCATTTTATGGTCCAGAGCTTTGTGACTGTCAGGAGCCAGGGCCTGACCGATGATTTTCTCCCTGAAACCTCCCCGAAGCCCAGGAGTGCTCAGAGTGGCACAAGGCATCCATCAGGGCTCTGTTTTTTTACATCAAGTGAGCAGAAAAAAGAGCTCCTTCCCCAATGCAGATTGAAAAATCCCTCTTTCTGTGCTCCCTCATATCTGCAAAACGCTTCCTAGATTGAATTCATCCTCCCCAGGGCTCCTGAATATTTGCCAATATCGTTCCACCACCCCATTCCCACCACCTACTTACTCCCTGGGGTGAGGATGATCAGAAAGGCATAGCCCTGCTGCAGAATTTCTCCATCTGGAGGCCGTACCCCAAACCCTGCAGCCCCACAAACACACACCTGCTTCTCGAAGGCCGTGGGCACCAGGCGCCGCAGCTCCGAGAGGCTGCTGTTGATGCGGTCACGGCGCCGCTTCTCGATGATCTGTGGAGATTTGCAAGCAGAGAGAAGAAGCCACAGTCACTCACAGCCACAGCTCACGGATCTGAAGCCCTCCAGGTGCTTTGGAAGGGCCACGTGTGTGTGTGTTTTGGGGTGCAAAAGCTGAGCGAACAAACGTGAACTGGTGAGATAACCCCAGGTGAAATTGCTCTCCCCTTTTCCGCCAGATTTGAGGCCAAACCTCTGCAAAAAAATTGGCTTTGGGGAGAGTTCTGCAGGGGATGGAGCTGGAGGGGTGTAAAGGTGAGGTTGCACTGTGTCCTCACAACAAGGACGGGCCAACAGCCCCCCAGTGCTCACAGGGGGACATCGCTGGCACACAGTGAGGGCCAGCCTGCCCTGGTCATCCTAAGGGACACTCACCCCTCTCCTCTTCTTCCTGGCTTGTATCTGAGATGTCGTAGTGGGAGACACAGACCTGGAAACATGGCTGGAAAGGAAGGAGAGGGGATCATTTCCAGCACTGGCTGGAGAGCAACCTCTGTTGCACATATGTTCTGCACACGTTTGCCATCTGCAGCTTCCTCCCCCCACCCCAAAAAACATCTTCTGTGGTTCCCATCTCGTTTTTACCCACAACACAGGGCTCAGGAATTGAGGATGGGGAGCCAGGCAGAGACTTGAATCCCACTCTCTCCCCTCCGAAAATCTCCCACCAGATCCCAGAAAGCTGGGATGGATTTCTGCACCAAAACGTCCATCCACTCCCAGGCACAATTCTTCAATCCCAGCCTGTGAGGGCATCTCCACGGGGCTGGGAAAGCAACGATCCGAGCTCTGGAGTCGTGGCCTTTTCTCCTCCGTGTGTGAACCTCCCGTCTCTCGTGTCTGAGCCTGCCCTGTCTGCAGGCTTTGCATCTCGGAGCAGCGATAGCAGGAGGGATCTGAGCTCCAGGGATCCGAGCTCCCACCCAGGGAGGCCTGGCTGCTCCTCAGGGTGAGGCCAGCGGTGGCACTGATGTGGTTTCTGAGGGCTTCCCGGAGACTCGCTTCCCAAACCACAATTTTTGGGGTGGGCTGGGATGTTCTGTATGTTCTGAACCGTTCAGAGAGGGGCCAGGAATGGGGCAGGGAGGACACCTGGCAGGAGGTAACAGAGCAGGGACCCTCCTGCTGGCTCAGGGGACAAGGGACATCGTGGGGACGGGCTAAGGAACAGGGCCCCACAAACCACCCTGTACCCACCAGGCTAAAGACACCAAAGGTCAGCCCCAGACATGCAGAGGGAGGCGAAGTTCAACCCTTAGGTCCCCATAACGATGGATAGCCGGCCGTGGGAAACTCCCTGGAGCAAGACCCCGTGGTTGAGAGGGGGATGAGGCTGACTGGGCCACCTCCCACCTCCCCCAAGTGGGGTTTGTCCCTCTGGAAAGCAGAACTGCCTCGGGGCTGTTTCTGTGCCTTACAAAACTCGGAGCAGGGACGTGAACATGCGTCCGCCTGCAATCCCGGCCAGCCCAGCGCGCCGCAGGGACCGGAGCTCCTGTCAGACACCCAAATCTGGAAAGGGCCACTTGGGTTCACCCCAATCCAAATGTTTTTCAGTTTGACGAAGCATTTTAATAGGAGTCCATTAAGGATTTTCCTGCGCAGACAGTGCTGTCTGCAGCCAGCCGAAAACTAGACCCAAGTCAGCCTATTAAAAATAGGTCCGAGCGAGGCGCTTTCAGAAGTGGTTTTACACAATAACACGTTCTTCTGCTGCCTGCTCCGCTCATCTCCATACAGGTCCCCTATTTGAATGTCTGCTGGGTGGGCTCACTCTGGGCAGAGGTGCTGGCTGGCTCCACAAGTACCAACACGCATCGCCAGCTACGCAGACGTGCACAGAATGAGCAATTTTGATGTGAAAACGGGCTCTGCACGGGCACCGGGGTGTTTTAGGTGCAGGGAGTAGGTGCTGAATTCACCTGGAAATGCAAAGTAGGCGCCTAAAAATAACAGCGAGTTTTGAAACTCTCTTTGCAGGGCGGTCTGGATGCGTTGCTCCTTGTAAGCTGCCATTCCAGATGTGGATATCAACACCTATCTCACTGCAAAATGTATTTAGAAAACACATCTGGTGGATTTGAACCACATAAAAGACAGCGTGAGTGTATTCCCCACGATTAAAACTTCTGCACGGCTCTTTGCTTGGTTTTATCACTCACAGCATAGCTCTGGCTGTGAACTGAGCAGATCTTGCACTTCTGCAGTGACCCCGGAGCCTAAACTTGCTCCACGCACCGATCCAGGCCTCACGCCCGGCGTGACTCATCCCCTCTCTACAGGGAAACTGGTTTGCCCAAACCACTCAGCCGATGGGTAATGGGCTGGGAACCCCAGCCGGGCAGCCGCTCTCTGCTCTGATCACTCCCCCTCACTCCCCACCTGCAAAGTGTTTGATTTTTTCTGGATCCACCAGCACCCCGTGCAGGATGGCATTACTTGGGGTGTGACCTCCGCAGGGCAGGAACAGCTCTTTTGGCCGTGGATTTGCATGACATGAGGAACAACATCCACCTCTACAAATATCACCAGATCACAGCCAGCCTGGTTCTACCACTGGCTCGAGAAGACAAACGCATTAGCAGCACCAGAGAGAGATTAAACTTCATCATTGCTGGTCACTGAAATGGAATACCGTAGACAATTCTGGTATTTTATCCCTCGGGGTCCTATGGACTCGGTGTGCTGCTGTTTTGATGTGGAGGGGTGGGATGCATTTCACCTGCAGCAGGAAAGCAGCTTAAATATCAATGCACTTGGAAACTGCCTAAGGGCTCAGGGAATTCCTGCAGGACATTTTGTGTCCGACGTGCCCGCCTCTGCTGTGACCGTATCAGAAGCAGATTTGTGCATTTAGTCCCATGAGAACCTGAGCTTGGCACCAGCCAGGCAGCTTCTCTGCTCAGGACACCAAAGAGCAAGAGGGAATGAATTAATCCAAGGCCTCGCTGGATGCGGAGGGAGGCGGGGGACACTTGGCCACTGAAATAAGAGTTCCAAAGCAGCTGATTTTTGGATGGGAACAAATAACAGAGCCTTTCCTTCATCCCCTGCGCCGTCTGCACCCTCGGAGCCTGCGAGGGCTGACCCAGCCTGGGAACCCGGGCTGCCGGCGGCGCTGGGGATGCCCTTTGCCAGGGGAGCACGGGGAAGCCTGAGGGCATCGCCTGGGGAGCCACACACGGGTCCTGTCCTCACCATTTCCTCACAAACAGCAAAGCCCAGAGCTGAAAATGCAGCTCAGCAGCCACGGGACAGAGGCTGCGAACTGCGCTGCCGAGGGGCACCGGGGCAGCCCTTCCGTGCTCGGGCTCCCTCCCTAACACATCACAGCCCCAGCTGGTGCCTTACGAATGCATCAGCAGAGCAGAAGCGTTTTTCTCATGCAAAACCACAAAAAAGTGTGGTTTCTTCCCCATTCCCCGGGATCCCTCGGATTGCCGGGAGCACAGGGGTGTGGGTGCCTCTGCTCTGGGGGGCTGCCCCATCTCGGCGTGCAGAGAACGGGCTCCTGCTGCCCTGCTCCCGCCTGGCAGGAGAAGGCCACCGCGCTGGCTTTAATGGGGTTCTCTTGAAGCTCCTAACACAGCTTTAACACTTGTATGGCCACTTCGGTTTCCTTGCGGGGTCAGCCCCATGGCCAGCACCGGCCCTGGCCGCCGCTCTAGGGTCATCCTGCCGCTCCCCGCAGGACCAGCCCGACCCCGAGGGGTTAAGCGAGGTGCGAGGGACTCCCGGTGCGTCGGTGGCAGCCCCGGTGCCCTCCCGTGCCGTGCCCCGGTGCAGCCGTGGCAAACCCGGTGCCCTCCCGAGCCGTGCCCCGGCAGGCACCGAGCGCTGCCGCCCCGGGCAGCGCGGGGGCAGCGGTGCCGGGACCCCAAAAACCCGCGTGGGACGGAAGCTGCCCTCACCTGTACTCCTCTTCCCGGCCCACGTCGATGGTGCCGTCAGATTCCGTGTCGGACGAGCTCTCCTCGCAGAGCCGCTTCATCCTGGCGGGGGTAGAGGCCGGTGGGCTCGCCGAGGTTGCCCCACGCGTGGCCCCGGTGGCCGCCGCCGCCGTCGTTGCCCGCCGTGCTCGGGGCAGTGCTGTCCCTGCCCGGGCTCCGCCGCTCCGGCCCCGCACGGCTCCTCCCCTGCCCGCTCTGCCTCTCCCACCCCCGGCTCTCCTTCCCTGGCTCCCTCCCGGCACGTCCCCACCTCCCGGGTAATGGGTTAATGAGCCACCATCTCCCGGGAGTGACGGATTACGCGGCCGCGCCGGCGCTCCCCGGTTCCCAGGGCCCCCCCGCGCCCCCCTCCCGCCTCCTCCCGCTCGCTGGTCGAAATCCCAAGTCTTCCTGTAAAAGGAACAGTCTGTGTGAACCGTCTCATGTCCCCCCCGCTCCTGCCCACGGCCCCCCTTCCACCCGCTGCACATTGGCCTCAGCCCCAGTTTAAAGGGACCAGTGACCTCACTGGCAACAGAAAACCGTGGGAAAGAGATGGGACTGATAAAGCCTTGAGTTGTTTCAGGGAAAAATCAACATCCAGCCCCACACGCACACACATGTCTGCCCGGCTCCGCGCGGCGCAGGCACTCCGCGGGCTTGCGGCTCCGATGGAAGGAAAGCGGCTCCCTGGGGGCGCGGGGGT
>VZRS01008311.1:13321-23676 GCA_013398055.1 Ifrita kowaldi
GCCTGAGGACGCCGCTCAAAGGGCCCTCGGCTGGGATTAATCAGCGGCCGCTGCCGAGGGCCGGGGTGGCAGCGGTGGCACCGCGCTCGGGACGGGTCCGGCCGGGAGCTCGGCCCCCTGCCACGCTCCCACAGCCTCGGAGCCTCCTCAAGTGCCAGCTCACGGCGCTGCCAGGGCAGGGCGTTTGACACCTACCCAGTGAGACAAAGCGGCCAAAACCCGACTTTAGGCTTTGTAGCACTGGGGTGAATCGCTGTTTTCTCGTCTCATTCCGCGGTGCTGGAAAGTTTAACCCACAGCCCAGCATCGGGCGAGCATCTCCTTTTCCCTGCTCTTGCAGGAAGGAGGCAGGAATCTGGTTTTTTCAGAGCCCTGCGCTGCTAAAATCCCCCAAGGCAGCAAAAACGTGTGCGTGTGGGAGAGAGAGAGAGAGGGGAGGAGGGAGAGCGCAGAAGTGGAGGTTCCCAGTACGAAAATAATGCCTTTTATTTCGGCAAAAAATAATCAGCGCTGAGATCTGGCAACACGTGGGTTTCCCAAAGCCCTTCTGCAGAGACCGCGGCGGCGATAACAGCCCCGTCGCCGCTCGGGCCAGCCAAGCCACCCCACCACCCGTCTCCCGTGGCCTCCTGGGGTGCTCCCAATCTCCCCCAGCCATCTCTGCCAGCTCACCCACGCTGCACCCGCCAACCCCGAGGTGTCTGCAATTCCCCAGCACCTCGCCAGCAGCTCCGGAAAAGCCAAATCCCGGCTCCCGCCTGCCCTTCGCCCACGCCTGCCCCAGCACAGCACACGGAGCAGAGCAAAGTGCGGCCCCCCCGAGCGGTTTTTGGGGCTGAGCCACACCGTCCTCCCCTTCTGAAGTGAAGCAACGGGGACCTGAAGCAGCCGTCCTGTGCTGGAGTGGAAAATTGATGTCTCGGCAGTGTTTGTAAACTGGAAAAGGGAGTAAAACCTTTGCTTTAGCTCACAGCGCTTTGTTTCCCTTATTCTGATGTTTTGTTTTCACTACGAGAAGTGGTCAAGAAGCCGAGTTGTTATTAGCTTACATTTCCAAACGAAAGGTTACTTTGAAGCAGAAGAATTAGGAAAGTGTTATTTTAGCAGTTTTGAGACCCACTCCTCCTCCCTTTCCAAAGTGATTTCAGTTAGAAACACATACATCTCCAAACCAAACTTCCCATAAACATGTGTTTTTGAGAGATTAATACTCTTTCCACTGATAAAACCATTTAAATGGGATCCCGAGATTGGTTGTTTCAGGCTCTTGCTCATATCACAGCGAGCCTGAACCAAGCCGAGCCCAGACCTGCCACAGAGGAACACTTTTCTCGTCCATTAGAAAGGAATTCACTGTCCAGACTCCGTCTTTTCTGGGCCTTGTCTAAGCATCATTATCTGGGTTCAATTGAAGTGTAATTGGCAACGTGTTTTTCTAGGATTACACTTCATTATGAACAGAGAGGGGGCCCTGAAACCCACTTCTCCTGTAATCGGATCCGTTCTGCAGCCTGTGCTCCTGGAGACTCGCTTATAATCGACCCCAGAGATCCCAGGGGGGATTGTGAGGGGCATCTGAACCACCCCAGACGGAGCAGAGGTGGTGCTGAGACCCCTCACGGGCCGGTTCAGAGGAGACGACAGGGAAGGATTTAAATGGGCTTAGCCGCATGAGGCGAGCTGGATTTCGGGAGTGGCACCCATGTCCCATGGGAGGGAGCAGCCAGACCTCCCCCACAGTGGGCAAGGGGAGATTTGGGTTCAGAAATGAGGGTTCTGCCCCTCCTGGCCTCTCACTGGGTGTCTTTGCAGGCGGTTCCCACGGTACAGTGACCCCAAGAGCAGAGCCACAAGCAGTGGGTGACCAACCTCTGCCCAGAGCCGATTTGCTCTTCCCTGGAAAACTCCAGGCTTTGCCACAGCCAGGCCAGGGAATTATCAGAGGAAATCTCTCCCCAAGCCCTGAATTAACAACGCTGGCCCCGTGCTCAGGGCTGTTTCCCCTCTGGAATCACAGCAAGCATTGCTGCAATGCCTGTCCCCATCCCCGGGACCCCTCCGGGACCCTCTGGGGCTCAGGAGCTGGTGAGAGCCGTCCCCTGCTCGGGCTGGCTGTGCCTCTCCGCGGTGGGAACAGTTTCCAGAGGATGGGTGTCACGAGGACGGGGCTAAGCCATCCATCACACCCAGCACTAATTGGCTACCCTGCTTCAGAGGCCAAGGAATAAGCGAGCTGCAAAGATTGATGTCCCTTCCCTGCAGCAGGAAAAACTCTCCGGGCCAGGACTGAGGGTGGATCCCTGCCAGGGACCTGGGATTGCCTAGGTTTGCCTGTGCCAGGCCTGTCCTGGGGATGAAGGGCTCCAGACTAAGCGTCCCTGGAGGGGCAATGGTCAGCCCGGCCACCAAACCCTCCTCCCACGCTGGGACCACGCTGCTCCCTCCCCTCCCGCCTTCCCAGCTCTGGGAAATGTCCCAGGAGAGCGGCCAGCTGTGAAAAGCTGCAGCAGCTGGAATGTGGGAGGGAGGGCAAGGCTTCTGGAAAGGCAGAGGCAGCTGAGGAGCAGGACTTATCTGTTACCTCCCCGTGAACTGACACCTCTGATTTAACCCCGTGCATGCCTGGAATGCCCTGTCCGCACATCTTCAGTCAACATCACCTCCTAACCTCAGGTCCCACCGCCAGAGCCACAGCTGTAATTCCCAAAGCAGAGGCCTCACAGGGATGCCGGACAGGATTCCTGGCTGCGGACGGGCTCTGTGGCTAAGCACATTCATCACAGGCGGGAGAACCGGGCAGGGCTTTCGGGAAGTGATTTGGGATGAAAGCGCGGAGGGATGAATGCGGTATCACCTCGGTGGTTTGTCAGATCTGGAGCGGGGCCAGGAGAGGATTGTTTGCCGTGGCTCTGCTCCAAGCCAGAGGCACCACAATTGCAAACTCCCCCCCACTTCCCCGGCCCACGCGATCCAGAGCCCGCCCAGCCGACTGCTACGGGCAGTCCAGGGGAGGGAAAAACAACATTTTCCCACAAACCCGTGGCCTCACCCTTCCCCAGGCAGGGACAGGGCAGATCCCGGAGCTGAAATTCGGCGCTGCCCTCACCACCCTGTGTCTGTGTCCTCACACCTATTGCCCCGCGGCGGGTCTGGGAATGCGGCTCAGCCCTGCAAATCCCGTGGGATGGGGCTCCACGAGGCTGCACCTGCCGAGCTGACGGCTGGGACACCCTGGAGGTGCTGCTGTCCCCTTCAGTCTGTGCCACTCTGTGCCAGTACCAGCTCCGTGGGGCTGGGGGACAGCCAGGGACAGGATCCCCATCCTGCTCTGGAATCAGCAGATGCTTTAGCATCAGACACCACCTTGTTAGGCCCATGACATGCCTCAGTTTCCCCACCCATAATGGAGCAGAGGAGCCACAACGAGTGATAATTAACATTGCACCAGCCCCGGTGACAGATGGGGTCACTGCTTGTCCAGGAGCCCGAGCTGAGCTCAGGGCTCCCCTGTGGCCACACAGAGAGGAGGGGAGAGTTTCTGCCACCGGATGCTGGGCTGCTCCTCTGTGGTATTTTACCCGGAGAGGGTGATGGGGACAAGGTGAGGGTGATGGCGACAAGGTGAGCTGCGGTGGCACACGATGGTCCCCGTGACCACTGCAGCCCCGGGTTCCTCTCACTCTCAGGGATGGGATGAGCCAGCCCCGGAGGTGCCGGCCCCGCTCCCATCTCTGGCCGCTGGAAAGACTCGGATGGCCTTAGGGCTGTGCCCGTGCTGAGGAACAAGAGGAGCTGGGATGGGAAAACCTGTGGCTGGTGAGGCAAGGTCCTGGCCTTCCCCCGGGGCCAGTCCCCAGGGCTCCGGGGAACACAATGCCTTTGTTTGGGACTTGGCCTGCGCAAGGAGCCCTTCCCTCGCTCAGCCCCAAAACACCAACCCTTCAAAAGGCCTGTCCGCCCCCTCCCCTTCCCCCAGCAATGCTAATGTGCCAGGCCTCTTCTCATGAACCCTGGGAGAGATCGGGCTGGTAGACAGTTTCACCACTTGTTAAATGTGTGTTTAGCGATCCTGTGAGTAGACAAGAACAAATACAAACAAGCCGGGCTGGAGAGCCCCTGCCCCTCCGCCCTGCCTGGAACGCACCAGCCCCAAAGCCTTTCTTCTCTAACCACTTCAAACTTTCATTTCTTCTGAAGCCACAACAAGGCACACTTTGTAAAGCAAATGAGTAAACAGCAACTTTCAGCTTAAAAGGAAAACAAGGGGGAGGGACTGTTTTTAATTACTGGATTTTAAAAAGGGCTTTATTCGGTTAATTGCTTTCTGTTGTAAAATGTTCTCCTGCGCACAGCCCTGGTTCTAGCTGCGTTGCTGCTGGCCAGATGGCACTGCAGAGGCAATGACAGCATGTGCCTGCGCTGCTTGGGTACACAAGTGCCTTTAACATCCTCAGACAACACCCCCGAGCCCTTCCAGCCTCATGGAAATGACACGAGGCACCGAGGCTCGCTCAGACGTGGCCGGTGGTTTGGCATGTCCGACCCCCGTCACTTCCAAAGCATCGGCACGCACAGAAAAGCCTCCGCAGCGCTTCACGGCGACTCCCCAAAAGGGGCTGATTGCTGTTGATTGCCTCGGCTGAAGCGTGTCCCCCCTCCCCGGGCTGGGGCGAGCCCCGATGTTCGTGCGAGGTGCTGAGCTCAGCCCGGTCCCACCCTCAGGATCGGGGTGACGGAGCTGCGGGGTCTGGCGTGCGTGGAGGCATGTGGGGCTCTCCGTGTGCTGCAGCGGTGCCAGACGGATTCCAACTGCAGCCCTGATGATCACAACCAGCTTGGGAGACACCCCGAGCCCGTGGAAACAGATGGATTAAAAAATAGCGAGCGAGGAGTTGCACGGGAGCATCTTGAGCACGAACGGCACCAGTGAGGTCGTCGCTGTGCTGGGGACAGATGGCGCAGGGAAGGGGCAGGGAGAGGTGGCAGCGGGAGACTCTTCTCCAGCTGGACCGGCCCCAGGAGAGGAAGAGTGAGGGAAGGAAAATGGAGCAGGGAGACCCTGAAGCCCTCACTGCACCCTGGGCGCTGCAGGGGTTTCCACAAGGCGCCGGGTGCCTCAGAGGGGGCTCAGGCAGTGCAGGGGAAGAGGGAGAGAGGTTTGTTCCCGACGTGGAGCTCGCAGGAGCACACACTCCCTCCTCCCCGGCCGGCCTCTGGGACGTGTGTGGGGAAACTGGGACCAGCAGGCTCCCGGTCAGTAGAGAAGGGATCATCCCCTGGCCCTTCCAGCACAGACGAGGGGAAGTGCACATCCAGAGGGCTTCCAAAGCCACCAGCCCTCCGCCACAGAGGCCCCAGGGTCAGGGATCACGCAGAGTTCAGGGCAGAGGCGAAGCTGCAGCGCTCGGGCTGGCCCGGGGGGATAAAGCCGCGGTGCTGCCGCTCCCTCCGGCACTGCGAGCTCCCGACTTTCCCTCCCGGCACGGCCTCTCCCCATTTAGAGCGTCCCCCCCAACACACGCTGCTGTTTTCCATGCCGGTGCTTCCCACAGAATCATTGAAGTTGGAAAAGATCCTTAAAATCGAGTCTAAGCATTAACCCAGCTCTGCACTAAACCACGTCCCCGAGTGCCACATCCACGCGTTCTGCAAACACTTCCAGGGATGGTGATTCCACCGCTGCCCCGGGCAGCTCGTTCCAATGCCTCACCACCCTTCCAGTGAAGATTTTCATTCCTGATATCCACCCTAAACTTTCCCTGGCACAACTTGGTGCCGTTTCCTCTCATCCTGCGAGCAGAGCCCGACCTCCCCCGGCTGCCCCCTCCTGTCAGGGAGTTTTGCAGAGCCACAAGGTCCCCCCTGAGCCTCCTTTTCTCCAGGCTGAGTCCCTTTCCCAGCTCCTCCTCATCCGACCCCTGCTCCACGGAGCTGCTTTGAACAGGCAATCCCCTTTCGAAAAAACAAACTCAGGGGAGAGCAGCGACAGCCAGAGGTTCTCCGGAGCCCGCCGGGCCCGTGGCACCAGGCAGCTTTTCCTGCCTTTCCTTGCGCCCACCGCGGCGGGGGTTCGGCTCCTGCCAGCAGCCAGCAGCTGCCGCTGAATGCTCACTTTCTCTAATTGAATAGCAGGAAGTTAAATCTCGTTCCTTCGCCTTTCAGGCTGTCAGCTGGAACAATCGCCCACCTGTGGCACCACCCCGGGGATATAAATAAGGAACAAAACACAATCGCTGCCGGAGGAATGGCTGGCGTTCCCAGCAGATCTGCCGATACCGAGTGCCACGGTGCGTGCCCGCACACGGCAGAGGTGTCGGTGCCGCGGCCGGGCCCACGGACAGCCCCGGGAACGCTTCCATGCGCCGGGAATGAGCGCTCAGCACTCGGGATGGGATGCACGGAGCTCATGGCACACGGGGAGGAGCGGCGAGCGCGTGTGCGGAGCTCTGCGGGGGCTCGGGTGGCACATCCCATCCCCAGGCTCCTGCCAGGCGCTCTGCTGGGTGCTCCCATCCGGCGCCGGGACCGTCCTGCAGCTGCCCCGTGTCTCCAGGACAGAGTCTGGCGTGTGCTGGTGGCTCCCTCGCTGCTTTTCCCCCGTTTCTCCGAGCGCTGCCAGAGCGGCTGCGAAGCCAAGAGGGAGCGAGAGCTCCTTCCTGGAGCTGCGCCTCGCTCGCCGCCACCCAAGGCGCTCCCCCGCCACCTCCGGCTCTCGCATCATCAGTTCTCAGTTCACAGCCGGGCCCCCGCTCCCGCCGGGATGCTCCCGAGGCCGCGGCCGGCACAGCTGGGCTGGATCTGACAGCTCCACACAGCTGGAAGGAGCCCAGCTGAGGACAAGGATGGAGGGAGGACCCTCCGGGAGCGGGGAAAGGCGGCTGGGAGGGCAGCGGGAGCCACCGGCGCACACCCGCACAGGCCAACGCTGCTGCCACAAGAGGAAATTATTAATTTGCTGGGAATAAAGTCGGCAGCGAGTCAAAACCCATCCTGCTCCCGATGTGCCGGAGAAGAGGCTCCCGGCCTCCCCTCACACCCTCCGTGCCCGCAGCCCTGTCGCTGTCGTCGGGAGGGACAGGCCTGGCACACGGGGATGGAGCGGGGACAGGCTGGGCACCGTGTCCCCACCCCGGCGTGGAACACGGCCAGGATTCACCCAGATGTGGGAGTTCTGCTCCCAGCATGGGACTTGTGGCACCCTGACCCAGGGGTGCCCCCAGATCCCCTTTGTCACTCCCTGTGGTGACACTCACAGCGCTTCCCTGCTTGTTTTCCCACTGCTGCCACGGCCTCCCTCCAGCTCCCCGAGTGGAGCCGGGGTATTCAGGGCTCGGCAGCCTGAATGAAGCCAGATCCCCGGACACATTCCTGTGGTTGTTGCCTTTTTTTTTTTTCCCTCCCTTTTTCTCTTTCTTCCCCCCTCCTCTTCTCCCTCGCTTGGCACCAGCTAAAGGATTCAAAAGGAAGCCAGGCTTGGCAGACGCGGGGGGAGGAGGGAGTGGGGAGATGAAAGAAGGCCTCTCTCCAGCTTTCTCTTCCAGTTCCCACACTCAGCCGGCGCGGAGAGCTCCTAATGATTCCCAGCCGCACCTGGAGGAGGCCGCCGAGGAAGCGGGGCCTGTTTGTACAGCCAGCAGGACAGGCCCCCATCGCCCCACCCGTGCCACGTGGGGCTGCCCCACAGCCCCCCAGCCAGGTCACCCTGGGTGACAAAGTGCCCGGGATGGCGCTTAAGGACGCGTGTCCCACGCCAGAACTGGCACCGAGGAAAACCTTTCCATGCCCAGCTCGGTGGGCTTCAAGCAACCCCTTCCCATGCAGGTCAAACCCCGCAGTGGGGTGGGTTGGGGACAGTCTGGGGGCTCAGGTGGCCCCCGGGGCTGTGCTGAGGCAGGGATGCCCCTTCACGCTCCCCAAACACGCACCTGAGGGCAAGAAGCACCGGGTGGCACCGTAGAAGGTGGCGATGCCACTTAGGGCCCATGAAGGGCACCGAGGAGGGGGACATCGACCACCAGGTCACCTCTGGCGGCACCGCACAGCCCTCCGCGCCCTCTCGTGGCACCTGCTCGGCACCACAACTGTCCCTGTCCCTGTCCCTGTCCCCATCCCGTCCCCACGAGAAATGTTCCCCCGGTCCCTGAGGCAAACGCATCCCCATCAGGACGGGAGCGAATTCCAGCACGGACAACAATTTGTCCACTCGTGCTCCAATTCCCACCAAAAAGCGCAGGCCGGGGAAGCCAAGCTACCCTCGCAGTGCAATTGGAGCAGATTTTCCCTCATTTACATCCGCAGCTTCTCCGGGCAACCGGTGCCAGGGCCTTGCCACCCTCGGAGAGAAGAATTTCTTCCCAATATCCAATCTAAATCTACCTTTCCTCAGCTTAAACCCATTCCCCCTCATCCTGTCACTCCATGCCCTTGTCCAAAGTCCCCTCTCTGGGTTTCTTGTAGCTCCAGTAGGTCCCGAGCCCCCCCCTCCTTCCTCTGCTGTGCTCTTCTCTCCTCCCAGGGGGGATTATGGCACAGCCCCATCCGTCCCAGCGCTGCCAGCAAAGCTTTGAAGCGCAGCCCTGGTAACGGAGCCTTTGCTGCAGGAATGGGAAAACGCCAGGACAGGGAGATCTCCGCCTCCGTCGCTCGCTGCTCTGGGCAGAACGGGGCAAACAAGGTGATTTTTGATGAAAAAGGATCTCCAGGCAGGGATCAGGGTGGCTTTGCTCTGTGCTCCCAAGATCTTTGCCCTCTCGCGTGTTGCTCCAGCCCAGCGGCCAAAGGGTTATTCCCACCGGCGTGGGTGGAAGCCGTTCCCACAGAGCCATCCCGCCGCTCCCGTAAGGACCCACACCGAGGGACAGCGACGCTTCCCAGTCAGAGCTGGACAATTCCCAGTTCAGGGGAGGTGGAAGGTGGGTTCATGTACCCCCCTGACTCCCGGCGAGCGGCCAGGCCCTAAACACGAACCTTCTGGAGCACGTCCCGAGGAGCTGGCCCAGCTCGGAACTGCCTCTTGGCAGCGGGAGGCTCCGGCTTCCTCCGGCAGCCAGCGGGGCCGTGAGCGGCTCCACGCCCGCCCCGTTGAGTCACGGCTTCGTTGGTGGCCTCGGCGGCTCGGGGTGGCCCCGGGTGCGCTCGGGGGGGACCATTTTAGGCACGGGTGACAGAGGCATCGGCAACCGCGGCTAAAAATAGCGGTGTCGAAGGGACGAGCTGCTCGGGCTGCTCAAATCCTGGCACGGTGCTGATAGCGAGCGCCCTTTGCTTGTTCTTCTGCCGCCAGGTCCCCTTATCTGTCCTTCCAGCTCCGGGTGTTTCTGTCACCCTGTCACCAGCTCCTCTGCCCTGACATTTTATCCCCCTGGGATGGCTGCAGGTCCCTGCTCGGGGTTGTTGGCGCCTATTCCGCCCTCCAGGAAGGGTGTAAAAACAAACCTCCCACCTGGGATCCCTCACGGGCCGCAGCACAGACCTGGATTTGCGTGGTCCCAACACACCGGGACCTGCAGGGGTTTCACTGCGCTTCAGAGCACTCCTGGGTTTCTGCTTTCCCTCCCTAAGGAGCTGGAGTCGTCCTCTAGACCTGTCATTCCTGCTGGATCATTCATCAGTTTTGGATTCACCATGCTAGGAAGTGTCCAAGGCCGGGTTGGACGGGGCTTGGAGCAAGCTGGGATAGTGAGAGGTGTCCCTGCCAGTGGCAGGGGGTGGCACTGGATGAGTTTTAAGGTCCCTTCCAACCCAAACCAGTCTGGGATGCCGTGATTCTGTCGTGGTGACGGGGAAACTGAGGCAGGGAGGTGTCACAGCTTCCCTGGTGCACATGGAGGACCAGGAGAGCAGAGTTCCCGTTCTGCCTGACCTCCCTGCCGTGGTCAGCAGGGGTGTCCCACCCTCACCAAGCCACCCCACAAAGTTCTCGGGGTTAAATCCTGGGCTCATCATGAAAAGCAGCTCCTGCTATTCAGGGCTGTGATTACCTCGGGAACATCTGCGCTGACAATTGCTGAGTGGCAGCACAATTCCCACCAGCTCTGCCTCCGCCTCCTCCTCCTCCTCCTCCTCCGCGGGCTCAGTTTCAAAGCACGCTCCCTGCAAAGCCCTGCCGTGCCTGATGAAGGGAAAAGCTTGGAAAACAGGCAGCGGAATCAAAACCTCGGGCTTGCAGCAAAACCGAGCCAGGCATCCCAAATCCACCTGCACAAACCTCTCCCTGCCCCTCCCTGTTCTCGGGGTCAACCCTCACAACCAAGGGCTTGGGGTTGTCTTTGCACATCCCGACCTCCCAGGACTGGCTGGATGCACCTGGGCATTCCCTGGTGCATCACTGGCTGGAATCTGCGCTGGAATTCGAT
>VZRS01008313.1:0-52047 GCA_013398055.1 Ifrita kowaldi
TGGTGACACGGAATGGTGACACGCCAGCCATGGCTCTCTGCTGCTGTCCCCGCGGGTTGGGGAACGTTGCCATGGTGATGGCAGCTCCCGAGCTCGCCTCTGCAGAGCCCGCCCGGGCTGCAGGACACGCTGGGATGCCCAAGGACACCTTGGGATGCCCAGGGCACGTCCCAGGGCCGGCACTGCCCCTCCCAGCCCCGCTGCCCCCCGGGCTCCCCCCGCTGCCGGCCTGTGTCCCAGGAGGGGCCGGGCTGCACTCAAGGACATTCCTGCTGCCTCCGTGCCAGGCAGGAAGATTTCGGGAGCGATTTCCATACGCAGCTGTGGCGGCCTGATAAAATGACACCGAAATAGTGCAGTAAATTATAGTGACAGGAGGCATCATCTGCGCAGCCCGCACGTGCCGGCTGCCCGGGCTTTCTTCCCCGAACAAAGCTCTGCTCTGCACAGCTAATGAGCCTGTGGGAGCCTTTCCAAGGGCAGCAAAAGCAGCAGAGCTTCATGGCAGCGGGTTTTTTTATTTTTTATTTGCATGATTAACAGTAGAGCTGCTCCATTTGCATTCAGGGTGACAATCCCAGAGCTGGCAGGAGCGCAGGTACAACAAATAAACCCTAAAGCACCACATGAAGCAATCTCAGCTGGGGCTTCTGAAGTGACCCTTGGTGTGACGTCCCTGCTGCCATATGGGGTTTGTGACACTGGACACAGCTCTCACTTGCTGAATTCTCCTGGAGCCAGCAAGTTGCCACGGTTAAATCACATTACAGCTGCTCACTGACTGCGCTGGGGCAGAAGGAAAATTACAGCCTGGAATCTCACTGACATTTTACCATGGAAAAAAAAGGAGCGTGGAAGATAAATCTAAAGGTGAAGACATCCAGGAGATGTGGAACAAAAGAAAGTAAAATTATCTACTTAAACTAGAAGTCAGTTTTAATTCAATTTAACCAAACTCGTGAGCACCATTACACAAAGGCAGCAGCCCTGTTTGCAGGGTTAGGGGTCACTGGATGATGAAGCTCTCCAGATAATTACTGAACCCCTTCTGGAAAGCCTCGTGATTTGCAGGAGAGCAATAAGCCACAGAATACACATCATTAGAAACAGAGCTGCTAAATGTGGATTCTTTCACTTACACTCATTCCTGTGCAGAGGAAAACAGCCCTGGGCCCCAGGCTGGGATCAGCTGCTCTAAGGCTGCTCCTCACATCTGCCTCAGCTTGTGTCACACAAGTGCCCATTGTCACAACACCACATTTCATCTCCTCTCGTCTTTCCCTCTTCCTACATTCAAATTTGAGGAACTCCAATGCAACAGAAGGCTCAGTTATTTAAAAGAAAATAAAGTCCTAGATGTGCTCACAGTTTGCCTCCCTCAGCCTTTGATGCACACAGGCAAAACTACAGAAGGAAAAGAGCAAGAATTAAATTTCCCTGTGAGTTGTTAATGAACAATTGAAAGCAAGTTGAGAACAGAAATGAAAGGCAAAATTGCCTTGATGCTTTCAGAGCTCAGAGAAGGCCTCATCAGATCCCTCCTCTGGTCTGATTTTTGATTGTTGACTGTTCCTTTTCCAGCACTGCCCGACTCCACCGGCCCCATCTGCCGGCAGCAGAGCACGGGAGGGATCCCAGACAGGGCTGGGAGCAGAGTTAACAGCAAACAAGAGCAACACCGAAACTGGAGACAAACTCAAACGTTTTCCAGGCAGATTTAACACTGCACCAAGTCTCTAATCCATACCTACAGATATCAGCTCAATGCCTCTCTTCAGCTGATGGGCTGTTTAACAAGCATTTAATGATTCATTGAGTGTTTCTTGGTTTAGCTGCAAGTTCCAGGACTCTGAAAAGCTTCTCTGCATCCCCTTGCCAGCATTTGAGAGCCTGGTTGAAGAACATCCAGTGAGTGCAAGCAGAGAGGGTTCAGCTACAGGAAAGGAGCTCCAGGAGGATATCCAGATTTCTCCAGAGCCCTCAGACCCTGAGCACTGGAGGAGCTTGTGTTTTCTGCACAAATCCTTTATGAGGTAAGTTAGAACCTCCCTGGAGATTTCTCACAGAAAAATAACAAAAAGATGCCTCCATGCTCTACTTCAGTCCTCAGGCAGACTCACGGTGGTCCCTCTCCACCCCAGGGAGAGCAGAACACAGGGCAGAGAGGTTTGTGAAGCCACAGCACCAGCATTTTAATTTTCATCACTTTTGCTCACTGTGGCAACAAGGAAACCCCCAGAAGCACCACAGTTATTCCATACCTGATGCCACACAAAACCACGGCAGCAAAACCCTTCGTGCAGGGAGTTGATCCATTACTCCTGGGCAGGTATTTACCTTCCGGGGCAAAAAAACCCTGCTCTCTTTGATGCTGAGCCCAGTCCAGATCCCAGCCCAGACTGTGTAATTCTGGAGCTGGCAGCAAACTCACAAAACTGACAAGTTGTTGTTAAAATTGTGCCTCTCACTGGATTTATCTGAAGGAGGAGCTTGGAGCTCGCTGAGCCATGATCTGCTCCCACAGCAACTCGGCCCGGGGCTCTGAAATTATTCTCCAGTAGCTGCACCTTGCAATTTCCAAAAAGGTCACCCCTCAATTCCTCCCTGGTTTAATAGGAAAGCTGGAGTCACCTGGGAGCAAGCAGTCCCCCCTGCAGCTTTATTCCACAAGGAGCTCATTAGCTCACCCCATTCTTTGGGAAGAAAGAGACTCTGGGTTAGAGCTGTGACTTCCCTGAAAGCACCAAGGTGGCTCCAGGCAGGAAATTCCTCCCCAGAAACCCGGTGAGTACGGGGGAAGCACAGCTGAGGATCCAGGAACACCTCCCAGGGGGCGTGGGGGGCACCACAGATCAGCCCCAGGCCACCCTAGGAGAATAAACCAGATGGAGCTTCTGGAAAAGTGCTGCCCTTTCCAGGGAAGGAAGGTGGGAGAAGATGCTGAGCAGTCCAAGGAAGCTCAGCAGCAGGACATGCTCAGAACAGGGAAGAAAACTCTGAAGCACAAAGCTCAGAGACAGGCAGGGCCTGCACCCTCCACAGCCTGAGCCTGGCCTTTCTGGAAAAACTCAGTGCACACAAAAGGTGCAGAATTCCCCACCAAACACAAACCATTCAGCACAACAAAGACCAAGGGACCAGCCCTGGACTCGATGCTTTCTGCTCCCACGCTGGCCAAACTGGTTGGCTTTCCAGGAAGGGAATCACATCCAGTGCACTGCAGACACCACAAATGGGAGAGTTCCGCAGAACTCAGAGCTTCCAGGGGCAACTTCTCCTTCAGGCTCTTCCCCATTCCCTCCATCAGGTTTGGAGAGTTTGTGCAAACCTGTGCTCCCTGCAGAGCTTTTGCCCTGTCAAGTTTTCACACCCATCCGTCAGCAGTTTCTATTTGTGAGGGACAGGAATGGGTTCAGAGGTTCTGTTCTTTCCCAGGTTCCAAGAATTTCACAGAAGATACACATTTTAAGAAAATAATTTCTAGAAGTCTTGAACTAATCAACTTTGCCTAACAGGGCAAAGCCAGCCCCACCATTTCTGCTCTTTGCTAGACAGATCTCTCTGGTACAGACAAAGTTTTCAGCAAGGACTAACGCCAGAGAGTCAGGGGATGGTTCGTGTTAAAAGGAACCTGAAAGTTCACCCAGTGCCACCCCTGCCATGGGCAGGGGCACCAGCCACTTAACCAGGCTACTCCAAGCCCTGTCCAGCCTGGCCTTGGGCACTTCCAGGGATCCAGGGGCAGCCACAGCTGCTCTGGGCACCCTGTGCCAGGGCCTGGTGGGACTGGTCTTTAAGGTCCCTCCTGATCCAAACCAGCCTGGAGTTCTGTGATTCTACTTTTCAGCCATAAAAGTCCCTCAAGCTCCCAGGCATGCTCTCTCCTGAGAGCAGAGCAAGTTTTTAAACAGTGATGAACAACTTTTTAGGTGCTACAGCTCACAGCAAGCTCCTACCACACCAAGGCTACAGAGAGCACCACGGGAAGAGCTCTGAAAATATCCAGCAGTGACCAAACTGCAGCAGTCTGGAATCTGTGCAGCAACAGAGCCAGAAAGGACAGCAGGGGTGGTTTAAGGAACTTGAGCTGAGTTTCCAAGGTGATGGAAGCTTTACCTTCTGCAGGAAGAGGACGATCCTGACGAGCATCTTGGCGTGCAGCTCCTCCAGGGTGAACAGAGTCCGCGGCGTGCGGATGAAGAGCTTGGTCTTGCCGTAGGCCACGTCGTGCTGGAAGCCGTGGCACTCGATGAGCTTCCTCACAGCGTCCTTGTCTGAGGGGAGGTCGTGGTTGGGCCAAGTGAATTCAGAGATCATCTTGTACCTGGAATTAAAAGGTGCAATTTACAAATGTGAACTTGCCACCAAGGTGCTCGAGAAGGCCAAACTTCAATTGGTTTTAGAAAAAATTATCAACTAAATTGTAATAAAACTGAGTACAGATGGAAGAGTCTCAAGACATTCTCTGTAGGAATCATGATCCTCAAAATACAAGAAAAATTACTAAAGGAGAGGCATGATTTTGTGAGATGCTGAAAAATAATACTGGGAGGAGCTCAATTCACCAGCACTGAACTGATGCAAGGGGACAAACTCAGCATTGGCCTATTTTAATTTTTATTTGTTTGGTTGGGTTTTGTTTGTTTTGGTTTGGGGTTTGTTTGTGAGGAAGGAAAGTTTTGGTTTGTTCACATTCTGCATAAGAAGCCACCTGCAACCAACTGCATTGTCAGAAAACCTGGATTTAAAAATTCTGCAAGTAATTTTTTCTCGTGCATCGCTTTGGGAGCCATTTCTAGCAAACTCTGTCACTTGCCCCAGCAGCAGAGCTTTGACTGCCCCAATCCGTGCAAACACTGCCTGTACCTGTGGGCCAGCCATTCCTCCCATCCTCACTCCCCAAACTCCTTTTCCCACTAAACAGAGATGCAGACCGAAACGAAGACATCTACAAATCAAACCCGAAGTAGCGGGATCAGCCCGAGCTCTGTAAGATTTACCAGCCCAGGAAATGCTGATTACGGGAACAGGCGTTTGCAAAAAGCAACAATGAATTTTCTGCATAAGATTTATGGACATAATAAGAGCTGTAATAGACGTCTTCCCTGGAATGGAACCCGCAGCCGTGTCCTAAATAAAACAAGCACTCAGCGAGCTCAGCCACTTCGCACTCCAAAGCCCCCAGCCAAGGCAGGCATCAATCTCAATGCTTCAGACACTCTCAGCTCTCAGTTCCACTTAAACGGCCTCACAATCACCCTTTTCCTGGGAGTGGCGGCACCGCAGGAGGCTCGGAACAGCCTCAAAGAGCCTGAATGGAAACACATCCCAGCGCCGCGTTCATTCATCAAATCAGCCTCTGGAATAGCCGTGGAACAGCAGGAAGGTGGAGGTGCTCACTGTGCCTGAGCAGGGAGCACCGTCCCCGGGGCTTACTGGGATCTCACTGATAAATAAACAGGATTAGAAACCCCCCTTCAGGCTCCCAGGAGAAGATTTAGCACGTGCTGGCAAAAGCATTCCTGCTCTCTCACACACGGGACGTCAACGCTGCACGCTGGATTCTCTTCCCTGTTCTCATCAGGAAAATGTTCCTGCAATAATTAATTCACTGGGAAAAATCGCTCATCTCGAGACAGTTATGTCAGGAAAAAGAAAAATAAAAGAGCAAAGCACTGGCAGTGCAGCCCCCCGAGCTGGGAACAAGGCTGGAAACAGGCTGGGGACAAGGCTATGGATCAGGCTGGGATCCAGGCTATGGATCAGGCTGGGATCCACACTATGGATCAGGCTGGGATCCACACTATGGATCAGGCTGGGATCCAGGCTATGGATCAGGATGGGACCCAGGCTGTGGATCAGGCCAGGATCCAAGCTGTGGATCAGGATGGGATCCACACTATGGATCAGGATGGGATCCAGGCTGTGGATCAGGCCAAGCTCCAGGCTGTGGATCAGGCTGGGACCCAGGCTATGAGCCAGGCCTGCCCCACCAAGGAGCTCAGGAGAGAAGGGATGCCATAGAACTGAAAACCTGGCCCAGATGTCAAAGCCTCCTCCTCCCTTCCACAGCAACCAGAGCTGTGGCATTAGAGCCACCCCTGTGCCGATGGCCCCCTCCCTCCCAGCCCCAGCAGGTGGAGTTTCCCAGCTCTCCGGCTGTTCCCGTTGCTCCCACAGCACGTGTCACACAATGCCACCGAATCCTTCCCCGCAGCACAGGGCACGGCCTGCATGCCACAGCCACTCACAATCCTGGCCTGGCGCTAATTATAGCCAGGTAGAATCTGGAATAAATCTGCTCCCTGACACCACAGCCCTGCCCCTCTCCTGCCTGCACATCCCCACAGCTTCCAAGGTCACTCAGACATGGAACACCCCCTTCCAGCCACCTTTTGTTTCTTCTTCCCCTCTGTACCTCCTTATGGAAACACCCAGCATGGATGAGGCTGCTCCTGGAGTTAACACTTCCCAGTCCAGCTCTCCTAAGAACCAAGATTTCTGCAAGCCACTAAGTGGTGAAGCTTTACTGAACAATACTGGGTGTGCAGCTGCAGCTGGGCCTCGCTGTCCCCTCCCAGCCTGCTGTTCACAGCTCTCAGGGTTGATTCCGAGCTATGTTTGACATGGCCTGGGATAGGCATATGGATGCCTCCGTGTGGAAAGGGTTGGATTACACTCACAAACCCCTTCCTGAAACCCAATCAGCTTTTTTTTTTTGATGGTAATTTATATATTAAACCAAGAGAATACTCCCCATCTGTGTAAGTGCCACGTGTGTCGCCCAACTGGCTGATGCCGTGACCACGGGAAGGGACAACTTCTCCTGGTCCAACAGAACATATTTCAAATTGGAAAGGGCAGCCTGTCTTGCACAGAGCTCAAAGGAAGGTTTTCTTTATCCAAGGAAAGCTTGGAAAGGACATTTATAAAGGTCTTAACTGTGCTACACTTCATTCCCTACTGAGAGAGAGGAGATACCCAAGTACCTTACAGGATTTGGGCTAAATATCAACAAACTCTTCTCCTACAGAAAGAGAAGTTATTTTTCGGAGTTTATAGATATAATATAGATAGATAAAAACCAGACATACATGTGCTCAAATGTACGTTTATATACACGTGTGTTCTCTCTTATATCTCTATATCCTGATCTCGATCTCCTGGCCCCTAGGAGAAACCCCAGGGATCTGTTCTGGGGTCAGAACACCTGAAAGCCTCAGGGGCCTGTCAGGGAGTTTAATGTCTGTTTGTGGGCCTGAACTTCATGGTATCTTTGCAAATGGAAGCAAACAGATGATGAAATTACATCCCAGAAGCTCCTCTTGCTGCATTACTCAAGATGTGTCTTAAAACTGCCCCACACCCAGGGCAGGAGTCCAGAGCTGAGGGGCCTGGAGTCCCCTCCACGTTCCAAGTCTCCCAGTAAACCTGGGACATACAAACAGACAGAAATCCCCTGTGATCCCTGCTCAAAACCAGCTCAGAAATGTGCAGCTTGTACCACAGATCATATCCCCCAGGCCCGAAGAGGGAATGGCTCACCCAAAGACAAGGAACCAGGAATTACTGAAAAAAACCTGAAAACAATATCCAGGCCAGAGGAATATTTTTCTCCTTCTTTTAATTTAGAAAAGCCATTGCAGACCAGGCTTGGAGCAACACCACACACACAAACAGTGTCTGATCCCTCACTCTGGATGTCAAATCCCACTCCAGGGCTGGGCAGGGCTCCTGTTCCAGCAGCCCAAAAGCTGAAGCAGTTGCCATGTGCTGATTTGGTTTCCTAGCTGCAAACACTGGTGGGCTGGAGCTCACGGGAGCTCATCAAACATTCATTAAAAACCAAGCAGCTGTTTATATTAATAGCGAGTACACAAATCTTAAGAGTAAATTGTAGTGAATTCCACATGTGAGGTAAAGAACACTCTATCCACTGCAGAATGGCTCAGGAATGATCCCCAGCACTGCAGACTGGATTTAGGAAGCCAGAGCCTTTCATTCCACCTTGGGTATTATGATACATCCAGGCAAATCTCCACTGTGAACAGCAAAAGATCTTTCACCAGCACTTTGTTTCTAACTCATGACATCCCACCTGCTTGGATAGTTTAATTTGTTTCTACTCTCACAGCCCTTTTCTCACCTGATTCAATTACAGAACAAAATCTCCATTCACTGTTCCATCAGAGCAGGCTGAACCCGCAGGGCCCACATCAATTTAGTGAAGCCTTAAGACAAATTTCAATCTAAAACATGTCATTTGTCACAAGTCTGGTAGGAATTAAGAGGGCAGGAAGTATAAAAACCACATTTAATGGGGTCATGATACCATCCCCAGTTTTAAAGTCCAGGGTTTTTTCCCACATAATGTCACCGTGCACCACCACGTGCTCCCCCAGACACTCCATGTCTGTGTGTCTCTCTCGCTGCAACAATTAGACAATTCAGAGAGAAAACACCAATTAATTAGCTCAGGTTTTAGGGTGATACTCGGGGGAAGCACCTCATTACACATTCCTGCTGCAGAGCAACACAGCCAGTGAGTTTCAGCAGATAAGGAGTCGAGCCTGAGCAGCACAAGCACCTCAGCAGAGGTGAACCAGAGCATCCATGGTCGTGTGGGATCTGCTTCAGCTTATCCAGGAGCTGATTTAAACCAAGCCCAGCCCGGGGAGCTGGGCAGTGCCTGGCAGCCTCTCACCTTTGCAGGAACTTCTCGTAGGTCTGGCGGTAGGCGAAGCCGGCCCGGCGCACCCGCACGTTCTCCAGCAGCCCCAGGTACTCGACCTGGTGCCGGCAGCGCTCCTCGTCGAAGAGCTGCGGGGACTTCTTGTCGTTGGGCTTGATGCAGCGCACGTAGTAGGGCTCCTGGGGGACAGATCACAGCAGTGTCACCCGGGCAGAACACTCTGTGCAGACACAACCCTTCCTGCACGAGCTGTGAGCCCAGCCCACGAGGTCTGGCTGCTCAGCAGGAATCAGAAGGTTAAAATGAAGTGACAATAACAGTGTTTAAGAAAAGCCTGGATGTGGCACTCAGTGCCATGGTCTGGGTGACAAGGTGGTGTTAGGTCATAGGCTGGACTCAACGAGCCTCAAAGGTCTTTTCCAGCCTGGCTGATTCTGTGACTCTGTGATTCTGATGCTCCCCACCTTCGCACCCTGCCATGACCCCTTACAGGACCCACGTGTTCCCCCCCTGGAGCTCCACTGGCCTGTGCTGAGCACCCACTCAGCACCACATCCCCCATCTCCTCTACTTTGAGGATAACACCACCAGTCCCCAGCAAGGACATCAAACCCATGGAATTCACTGCCCCATTGGATATGGCTTTCCCAGCATCACCTCCAAAAGCAGCCTGGTCACTTTTATCTGTGCTGAGCCAAGTCAGACACCCCCAATTCCAACACGGCTGAATGATGGAAAGGATGAAGCCCCAAACCCAGCTGCCTCCAGCCACCCCTTCCTCAGAACAAACAGGCCACCAGCACGTGGGCTCCTCTTTCTGCACCACCTGGCACTTGCAGGGGGCAGGGAAGGTGCAGTGGGGACGGGTGCCTTTACTCCACCCTGCAGAGGTCCTGCCCTCTGCTGCCAGGGCTGACCCTGCATGGCCAGGTGACTCCCACGGGGTCATACTCCTCTCCTTGCCAGCCCTCCCACACCCTGAGATAAGCCCCACAAAGGTCTGTTGGAGTATTTTGATGTTTGCTTTTATCTTTGTGAGATTAAAGGCAGTTTTTGTTTAGGCCAATATGATGTGTAACCACACCAGTCTGTGAGGGGAGGCTACAAAGCCTTTACCCTTATGCACTTCCATCCCACTGGCTTGTGGAGTCATTTTTTCCTCTTCTAGGCTGGCCTTTGCTATCCCACTTCTAACTTTGTTGGTGTGTGGAAAAGCAATTAACAATCATAGAACCACAAAATATTCTGAGTTAGACCCCCAAGGATCACCCAGTCCAAGCCCTGCACTGACACCCCAGCAATCCCACCTGGGCATCCCTGGGAACGGTGTCCAAACTGCTCCCAGGTGTTCCTGGAGCTCTGGCAGCCTCGGGGCCGTGCCCATTCCCTGGGGAGCCTGGGCAGTGCCCAGCACCCTCTGGGGGAAGAGCCTTTCCCTGATCTCCAGCCTGACCCTCCCCTGGCACAGCTTCATATAAAGCCCACTGTAGCTTTTCAAATTCTATTCTTCTAACATCAAGAGATAAAACTTTTTAAGTAGCCCTTGCAAAAGGAGTGGCAGAGCCCACCCAGCCTCAGCCAGAACTCCAGGAGGATCCCAGTGAGCTCAGAAGGTCCCAGTATGACCAGAGACCTTCAGAGGACGTCACAGATACACACAAACTGCAGCATTCCAGAGGCAGCTCACGGCCATCTGACATGGGGATAAAGGGAATGCACAGCCTGGGTGACATCATAAAGTGACAAAACGTGACCTTTGATAACCACAACTGATAACCAGGAATGGCCTCTCAGCAATCTGGACCAGACAAAGCCAATGTCTGTGAAACCACCTCTAACGCTGCCCTCAGGAACCTAAGGGATCCCAAAAGGGAAAGCCCAGGAATTCTCCAGAGGAGCCTGTTCTGTTCCAGCACTCCTGGATGGCCTCAAAAACCCACAACGGTAACAAAGGGGAGGAGTGGTCTGGGGAAAGAAAAAGGGATTAATTTAGTGAGAACAAATGCAAAGTTCCACATTTAGCAGAAAGAGTTGGTTAATAAAGAATGAAAAGCTGATTTGACCCTGGTGCTAAAGAGATCCAGGTGTTCCAGCTGACATGAGGCAAATCCATATTCTTCTAGGAAAGGGCACAGGAACAGGAAAATTTCAAGACAAAACACCCAACACATTTCTAGTTCTCCGAGCATCTCACACAGCCAGGGCACTGCAATTCAAGTGGGAATGTGACTCAGTGCAGGAAAGAAGAAGAAAGATCAAAAATCCAGTAAATGTGACTCAGAGGAGTTGAGGGTTTAGCCTAGAAGGACCAAGGAAGCACAGAACCCCCCTGGTGGGAGATTTTGCGTATTTAAAGGATAGATACAAGGAAATGCAAACGTTCAGCTTTAGGACAAAGAAGTCATGGCTTTAACCACAGCATAAAAATTCAAATAAAGCTTCAGAAAAACAAGGAGTGAGAACAGAATGCCTGTGGGAAGGAGGGAACATCCACCAGTGGGGAGAAGAGCCTGCAAAGGGAAGATACAGAGAGGTGTCCTCAAACAGGAGGTGAATTAGGTGCACTCCCAAGGTCCCCCTCAGCCCTATTTTCTATGATTTCTCTATGATTCAGCCTTATTTCTGTGATTTGAGGTCACTTACCTAATCTCAGGATAATATGAAAGGCCCCAAATGGCCATTTCCCTTCAGTAATGCTGAGGGAACAGGATCATCTGTGGCTGTCCTGGCTAGTCCTGGCACAACCTGCAGCTTTGCAGCACCATGGAGCAGCCCACGGATCCTCCACTCCCTGATGAGTGTGAGCCATGAACAGGCCAAGAGAGGGAGGCCTTGGAAAGCAGAGCTTCCTATCCTGAAAGCCTCTGGATCCTCCGGGGAGGGCGTTGGGCTGGAAGGTTTCCCTGCTTTCCCAAGGATGGGATCAGCAGCACCAGGCTGTGATTTCTCCAGGAAATGTCCTTGGGGTGGGAATAGACAGCAAAAGCTGAGCCAAGCACCCACAAGGAGCTGGCAGCATCCTGGCACTGCCCACCCTCCCGGCAGCAGCCCAGGAGCAGGAATGGGTGTGAGGAGTGCGGGAGAAGCAGGAGGATGTGTGGGCAACATCTGCTCCTGCACCATCTCCCTTCTCCCTGCGACTCCAGCGCTCCCCAAGTGCGTCAGGAACTGCTCATTCCCAGCCTTGTCTGGCTCCTCTCCCTGCACACAGGGAACTGGGAGCACTGGGAACACGGGGAATCCCTGCCCAGCTCCCAACACACCGGCTGAGCCTGCAGGCAGAGCTCTCCTCATCCGGCTCTTCCTCAGAGCAGCGGGCTCGGACAAGGAAGGAGCACCAAGGACACGGCTTCCCCAGGACCAGGCTGGACCCTGCCCATGGCAGGGGTGGAATGAGATGATCAGGCACTGATCACAACAGCTTCCCAGGGAATGGTCAGGCCCAAGGAGCTCCAGGAGTGTCTGGACAACGCTCTCAGGGATGCACAGGCTGGGACTGTTGGGGTGTCTGTGCAGGGCCAGGAGTTGGATCAACGATCTTTGAGGGTCCCTTCCAGCTCAGGATATTCCATGATTCTGAGATGAGCTTTGAGGTCCCTTCCAACCCAAACCATTCCATGGTGATTCCATGATGTGACACCAGGCAGCTGAGCAACAGCTCCGCTCTGTGCAAGGTCTTTTCCAAGGTAACCACCACCGAGCACTTTCCTCTGCCGTGGCAGTTCAGAGACTCACAGAATTATTAAGGCTGGAAATATCCTTTAAGACCATCAGATTCAACTGCTGACCCAGCATCACCATCAGTTCACCACAAACCCACGTCCTCAAGTCCCACATCCACACGTTTTTGAACACTTCCAGGGATGGGGACTCCACCACTGCCCTGGGCAGCTGTGCCAGGGCTGGACAACCCTTTCAGTAAATAAAGGTTTCCTGATATCCAATCTAAAGCTCTCCTGGCACGATTTGAGGCCGTTTCCTCTTCTCCTGTCACTTGTTACCTGGGAGCAGAGCCCCACCTGGCTGCACCCTCCTGTCAGGGAGTTGGAGAGATCATTCTTTTCAACTCAACCCATCCCAGGGACACTTGTTCTCCTTTCCTTAAGGAGAAGAAGGTGACACATAAGAAGTTGGTACAATTTTAAGAGATTTAAGACATTTCCATATTCACTTTTTTGGCTTTCTCCTGGAAATCCTCTCTGCACGGAAGGTGAGGAGGTTTCCAAGGCTTTTCATTCCATCAAGAGTCTCCTGGCAGCTCTCAGAACTTGCTGTGGGTGTGGCTGCCCTGATCTGCTAAAACCTGGCTCCCATGTGACTGGGAATGAGCTGCTCAGGGAAATGCAGGATACACAGAGAACTCTCAATTACACCTGGACTTGGATGCTGGGAAAGGGCCCAAAGCTGGGGAGGTGAATGGGCAACATTTTCCCCCTTCCCCTCCTGCTGATCTTCACCCTGGGCCACTTCCCCACCCACACCATGAGGGACAAACCTCGCTCAGTGTCAGGAGCAGGGTCACCAACACCAGCTGGTGCTGGGCCAGGCCAGATCTGCCTTGTGCTGCATCTGGTGGCAGGATAAATATAAATCATCTAAATCCCTTGATGGGGGTGATATCACAAATATTCCACGTTCAATCCACAGAACTGCAACACCTTGGGAACAGAGCATCCAATGAAAGGAACATGGGATGGTTTGGGTTGGAAGGGATTGTGAAGATCACCCAGTGCCCTGCCATGGGCAGGGACACCTCCAACTATCCCAGGCTGCTCCAAAGCCCTGTCCAACCTGGCCTGGGACACTGCCAGGGATGGGGCAGCCACAGCTGCTCTGGACACACCATTAGGAGCATGAATTCCAGGAAGTGTCACTCATTCACTGCTGACACGACAGCAGCCAGTTCTCAGCTGTTCCTCACCACTGCCACAGAACCCCCAGCACAGGCCAGGCTGTCAAGCACAGCTCTGCCACTCAAAAATGCAAAACCCCTCAAACCCCTGACTTCAGGTCCAGCACAAAGGGCCATGACTATGCCTGCATTTGGTATAAAAAGGCTGAAATCCTTCGGAAAGCAGGAATGGGAAGTGCCTGCACAGACAGGAGATCATCTATCAGTGCAATTACAGTGTAATTAAAGCCTCTCAGAAACGACAGCTCCTGGAGTAAATTCTAAAGTAGATTATTCCACGCTTCCAATCCCCCCAGCCCCAGCTCTTCAGGG
Source organism: Ifrita kowaldi (assembly GCA_013398055.1). NCBI lineage: Eukaryota > Metazoa > Chordata > Aves > Passeriformes > Cinclosomatidae > Ifrita > Ifrita kowaldi. The sequence goes on from VZRS01008313.1 coordinate 13,917, forward strand.
GGATAATTATGCAGCTCCCATTCTTGCTGTCAGAGAAGTGCAATTTGTAAAGAGAAGAACTGAAATGCAGAGACACAAAGGCCCCAGCTTTGAAAGCTCTTTAGATGTCTAATTGCAGCTGATTTTACTTTTTTCAATCATGCTGAGCGATTTTTAGATTTTTAAGTGTTAAAAAGAAACCAAACCAGTTTTAAACCATTGCACCCTAAACAAACTCCTTCTTGAGGGGTTTCTTTTCCGTACTTTATAGCTCCTTACATGAGAGAAGGGCTGGGGCATGGGACTGACAAATTCATGCTGGATGTGTCCAACCAGTCACAGTGGTGACATTATAACTTAGCAGAGGTGAAGCCTGTCAGCCTGGATAGGAGAGGGGAGAGATGGAAGGAAGAGTCAGACAAAAGGAGCTACAGAGGAGGAGGAAAAGAAGAAGAGAAACAAGGGAGAGATGCATGTCCAGAGAGTTCCCAGAGAAGCTCATCAGTCACAGCTGGGGCAGCTTCCCACGTCAGGATTTACAAAACAGCCACCCAAAATAATCCATCACAGAGAGCAGAGCCTGGGCAGTAAAGCTAGCTTGAGAAATGGCACATGGCAACTGCAAAAGGCAGTTTTTGTTTTGAGTGGTTTGGTTTTGGAAAAAACGCAGCACTTTTATCTACCTATGAGAAGTTTTTGCCCAAAAGATTCTGGAAATCTGGAGGATTTCAGCAGCATTGAGAACCAGTGCTGGGAAGCATAATTTAAACTCAGCATGCTCCAAANCCCCCAGGATTGGAGATGTGGCATTTCCAGCCACATTTCCAGTGTCTCCATATGAACTTGTATTTGCAGAAGCTGAAATTAAAACCAGATTTGAGAACTGCCCCTGCACTGTTAACAACACCAGTGCCTGACCCTATGGAAGCCCCTGGGACATCCCAGTAACCACAACACCTGCCCCTTCTCTCAGAGACTGCAGAGCTCTGCTTCACCGCCACATTCCAGGTTTAAACTGCAATAGCAACAGAAGAGAATTTCAAAGGTTGTTACTTTAGATAGCAGAAAAGTTAAATAACCACTAATGCTGCAGCCACAGACTTCGATATCCTGGTGGTGCTGGGCTCATGGTTGAACTTGATGATCTTAATTAAATGTCTTTTCCAACCTTAACAGTTCTAAAATTCCAAGATTATTGTTATTCCTGCCCACCAAATTGGCACTTTTGGAGACTATTCCCCCAAAGGACAGGTTTAAAGATACTCTTGCTACAGCCAAAAAACCCTGCAGCTTTTCAGGGAGGCCAAACATGAATATCAACAAAGAGGAGCTCCTGGGCTGCCATCCTGTTTGAGGACTACAGAAATTGAGCACATAAATGGGGTTTAAAGGAGTTTTCAGAGCAGCACCAAGGCAGAACAGCCCAGGTGAAACAAGGAGCACTGACTGCACTGGGCACACTCAGGTAAGGTCCATAAACCATCAGCTCAAACTGCACAAAACTCAGGCCTATCTTCAACTTGGTTTTTTGAGAAACGGCTGCGAATAACATGAACTGGCGTTACCTGTCCCTAAGGAACCTTATTCCTCTGACATCCCTAGACCTCAGCAGCTTGGGCAGCCCTGTGTTCAGAGCTGTTTCCATCAGCTGTGACCACAGGCTTCCCAAAAAAGTCCTGCAGGGTCCAAGCCACAGTCAAGACACACAGAGAGTGTCACTGTTGATTCCCCACCCGTGCAACTTCAGTCCCAAATTCAGCATGGGAAAAATGAGTAACACAGCCCCAGGGAAGGAGGAGAGCACCTGGAACTGCAGTGTTTTGTCCCCAGAGCAGAGTGGCTTCACCAGCAGCGGTTCCAGCCCCAGCAGAGGAAGAGCCAAGTATCCAAACTGGCAGTGACTTCAGGCAGAGCACCCAGTGCTTTGTGCATAACCAGCATCTCACTGGCATTGCCTGAATGCCCAATTATTGGCTTGCTAATGACATGTGCATATCATTAACTGTCCTGAAAGTCACCTCACAGAGATGCTCAGGGCAGAGCAGTCAGCCAGAAGCTCTCTGCACTCTGATTTACTGTTTGAAGTACACAAAGGTTGTGTTCAGGAGCCTTATCTAAGGAACCTCCCCACCATTTAGACCCCTGAAAGTGACACAAGCACGGCTGCAGGATAGGTCTCACCAACACAACTCCCCGACAGGAGGGGGCAGCTGGAGGAGGTTGGGCTCTGCTCCCAGGGAACAGGGACAGGAGGAGAGGAAATGGCCTCAAGCTGTGCCAGGGGAGGCTCAGGTTGGATATTGGGAAAATTTGTTCATGGAAAGGGTTGTCCAGCCCTGGAAGAGGCTGCTCAGGACAGGGGTGGAGTCCCCATCCCTGGAAGTGCTCAGAAAAGGTGTGGATGTGGCACTGAGGACAGGGGTCAGTGGTGGCCTCAGCCATGCTGGGGGTCAGTTGGACTCAATCTCAGAGGGCTTTTCCAGCCTGAACAATTCTCTGACTCCATGAAATCTGTTTTTGGAGCATGCTGAGTTTAAATTGTGCTTATCAGCACTGCTATCTCAATACTAATGAAATCTTTTCTCGATTGCTATTCAACAGAAAATCAGGAAAACCCCAACAGCTTCAATACAAGTTTCTCAATGAAAGTTTAGGACAGGTAAAGAATGGGAAAGGACTACACTGAGACACACACAGGAACCTCCCAGTGAATTTGACTTGGAAACAGCTCCTGGTTATGCCTACCCCTGGAAAAGGCTGCTATCTGTGATGGAGATACTGATGATAAATGGACTGAAGGAAATTAATTCCACCCAAGCCAGGCAGCCTTCAGTGAGCAATGCTGGTACCCACTGATTCAAGATGGATAAGGTGGGATTTAAACTCTCCATGTCCTGCTGGGAGCTGCAGGGATTGTTCAAACCACCACAGTGCACAGCGTTCTCTGGACTATTCTATTTATACAACTCACAGGTGGCCTGGAATAATTTTTCCAATAAACAAGGAAAGGAAGTTTTTCCATGGACGCCTGCTGAACCTGCCCACCCCCAGCTCTCTGCTGTGCCCTGATCACAGCCCTCCCCCCAACACCCCCCAGTGATTCTGGCTGTCCTGAATCCCCTCCTGGGCTGCCTCAGGCTCCCCACACTGGGCTGGGCACGAGTGACCGTGGCCACTCTGTAGGACCAGACCTGAACAACAGCCAGCAGCACCAAGGAGAAACTTCCACAACTGCTCCTCTCACAACACAAAGAAACTCCCTGGGCTCCTGGCACCTCCTGACCTGTACCAGATTCAGCTCAGGGCCAGCCAGCAGATTATTTGGAAGATGGACAGATCACATCAATCTTGACTCTTTGGGAAGCAGACTGAAGTGTGTCCCCATCCCCAGCAGGGTCACAGCCACCTTCCCAGCTCCAACAGCTCATGATTTGCCATCCAGGAGAGCTCCTCTCTGGCTACACAGGCACTCTCTCAATTTTGGCTAATGGTGCCTATTTTAGCAAGGCCTGGCCTTGGGCTGGGTTCACAGGGGCATCTTCTCAGAAGCCCTGAGGCAAAACATCCTGGGGGAACCACGGGGGTCCGTTCCCCACTGGGGAGGCTCAGCTGGCACCTCCAGGCAGCTTTGGTGGGTTCCAGACCCTCCTGCAGAGCTCAGATCAAACCCACTCCAGCACAGGAAAGGAAAATACAGAATCATGGAATCACGGAATACCCTTAGTTGGGAGGACCCCCAGAAATCACCCAGCTGAGCCCCTGGCCCTGCACAGACACCCCAACAACCCCACCCTGGGCATCCCTGGCAGCGCTGCCCAAACGCTCCTGGAGCTCTGGCAGCCTCGGGGCCGGGACCATTCCCTGGGGAGCCTGGGCAGTGCCCAGCACCCTCTGGGAATGACCCTATAAATCAGGTGTGATTTCATGTCCTAACTCTGGAAACAAGAGGGGAGGGCAGCTCCCTCTTGCACTGGGTGGCCATGCTCTGACCCATTTCCTTTGCTCCCACAGCTCCCGGGAAGACACCTGGAGCACTTCGCTCTTTATTGCTTAATTATTCTGAATGTGAACACACAGCAGCACCCTGGGCTCTCTGTTCATCTCTTGTGGGCTGTACCCCAGTGCCAGGAGTCCAGCAAAGCCACCCAGCTCCAGTAACACCCCAATATTCCTCAGAGATCTCTGCTCACACAGCATCCGAGCACTTGCTCGGCTGCACCGCTCCAGCAGCCCCTTCCCAGAGCATTCCCTTGTCCCCTTCCTTCACACAATGTGCTGCTTGCCCAGGCAATGCCTTCTACCATAAAACTGAAATATTTGGTGAAATAAAAGCTTTCCCTCCTCACCCTCTGGCATGGCAAAGAGGAGGAAAGAAGGAACTCACACAGGTCTGCCTGTATTGTACGGAAGCCCATCGGCATGGGAAGCCAGAGAGAACCTCTCCACCATGAACAGCATCCTCAGGGCCCTCTGCCCAAAGAGCTCTGCTAAAGGTGATTTGATATAATAATTATTACCTAAGACAGACTGGCTTTCCTACGAGTGAAAGACACACTGGTCATGGAGGAACCAAAAATCCAACTCCTTCATGGGGGATGGAGGTGACCCTCCCTCGAGACCTGCCCAGCCAAAAGCTTGTTTGGCACAGACACAGCTCCTCTCTGCCTCTGATGAGCTCAGCCCCTGTCAGAGGGCAGTGATGGGAAGGTGGGAATCTCTCCAGGGGGAAGCCACACTCTTCCCATCAGAAGTCAGAGTCAATTTTGAAACAGGAATCTTTACCTTCAGTGCCAGGTTGTCCACCAGTGCTATCATGGAGTTCTTGAACAGAGTAGCCGCTGTCAGAGGTCTCTTGGTGACCTCAGTGATGCTCAGTTTCCCTTCAGGCCACATCATCTTCAACACAGGGTTGGAGCTACGAGAGAGTCTCTTTAATTGCAGTCTCCCAGCACTTCCACTCCACTGACAATCCAGCAGCTGCTTTCTACCCAGACCCACTGCTGCTTCCAGCTCACAGCACATCACCCACACCAGGGTGACACTCCTGGCACGACATTTCGTGCTCTCAGAGCAAGTTCAAGCTTACAACTGAATATCTGGAAGAACAACCAGCACATTCTCCCTTCAGATCAAGATGTGCAGGAATAGGACAACAGAATCCATCAAAGGCAGGGGCTGCCTCACTGACACAACAGAAAGAATTTAATCACCACAGAGGAGAGCGAGACCCACGCCATCCTCCCTTGGAACCTGGCACCTGTGTTCAAGCTGCATTTCTGCACCTCTCTTGATATAGGAAGTAATTTATACACTTTATATAAATACAGCCTGTATTTTTGAAGGGTTCAGGGTGAGGTAAACTGGCCCTGATGGATGGCAAGAGTTCAGGAACAGACAAAAACGGAGCACATTTACAGCAATCCAATGGTCAATCTGTCACAGGCTTTAATGCGCTGGAAGTGGTGTTTGGGAACAGAGACTTCAATGAAAACAGGCTAAATTTAATAAAACCACACAGCAAATATTTTGCAAGATTCCTGGTCAATGGGAAGTGTTGAAAACAGGAACAGTGGGACTGCTCAGGGGAGCACAGCCAGTCAGCCCAAAGGACTGCAGACCAATTGAACACCTGCACAGGTAAACAGTGCCCAGCACTGCAGGGTGTCTGTGCCCACTGGCCTCTGAGCAGAGCCCCTGAAAGCTGCAGATTACAAAATCAGGACATGTTTAATGCCAGGTGAAGAAAAACAGCTCCATGGGCACTTCCACCCACATTCTGATGGGATTTCAAATCTCAAGGCAACTTTTGCTTGCCCAACATGTGACCTCATGGTTTGCACTTTTCACGTCACTACACACATGAAAGGATTCAAATCTATTTGCCCATTTCCCTCTATATTTTCTTCCAAAACAGGGTGTTTTAGCTGAAGCCAAGGATATCTGCTGTTGACCAAAGCCCCCCAGTATGTTTAGCACTGATTACAGACAGAGCAGTGATGGTAAATCTGCAACTGGTTAATGGCAAATCAGACAGCACAAGCAAGCTCTGCACTATCTTGATTGCACAATCAGTTGGTTTCAGACAAACACTTTAAATTCAGTTCAATTAAAGGCTGCATCAGGACAGAAAGAACATGTACAGAATAAGGACTTTAACCTGAAAAATCAAACTAACAGCCTCTGGGTCACGGGAGATGTACAAAGATCAAATCTCAAAGCAAAGTGTTTATTCACACACACTGAGGAGAGAATCACTGAAAAGCTGAGTCTCTGATAGCATCACTCCACAAGAAAGGATTCTGACAAATCAGATTAAAATTCACCTCATTAATATTCTTACCTGTTGTACATGAGGCGTTTGAAGTCTTGAAATAAAGTGTCCTTGTTTTTGTCAATAAATCCAGTGACTGAGTAACTAAAAAACACAGGAAAAACAGAGTTAATAACACAGTAGCAAAGTCCTTCTGTGAGCTGCTGCTAACTGTGGAATCAGCATCCCTGCACTCCTACAGACACAGCAGATGCTAATCAGGAGTCCAGCCCTGCTCCCAGCCTATCACTAATTGCTGCAGGAGCAGAGTGTGAGACTTGGATCCTTAGGCCCAGCTCCCACCTCCAGCACAGCAACAACACACCTGGCTGCAGAGAGCCCCTGGAGCTGTGCAGGGGAGGGCTGAGACACCTCACAGCACCTGGGCAGGGGGCAGATGGCCCAATTCAGGAGTTACACTCAGGATTCTGTCTCCAAACTGAGCATGTGTTTGTGTTAAATCGTAGAGAAATTCAGGTTTGTTTTCAGTCTGTGCAGTCTGCCCCTCTCATGGTGGACAGAGGCCGAATTCCAGAGCAGCCTCTGACCAGTGACTGGGGAGCTCCCCTGGAAATCAACACACACACGTTTTAGATTCCTTCCTTCCTCTATTCCCACAGCAACACCACTCCAGGATGTCCCTGTTTCAGGGTTTCATCTCTTCTCCAAGTCTCAAGGCAGGCAGTGCTCTGTCCTCATGGAAAAGGTCCAAAATCTCCCCATTCAGTGACTCCCATGCAGGTGTTTCCTGAGCTGCAGATCCCACCCTGGGAAGCTGCATCCAACCTGCACACTCTGGGATCAACCTACAACCTGTAAATCCCTGTACAGAGCCATCCTCAAATCACAGAATCACACAATAGGACCTTTTAAAAGTCATCCAAATCCACCCTTGCCATGGTGGGGCAGGGACACCATGGACACCATGCCAAGGGACACCTTCCACTATCCCCGGTTGCACCAAGCCCCGTCCAACCTGGCCTGGGACACTTCTAGGGATGGGGCAGCCACAGCTGCTCTGGCACCCTGTGCCAGGGCCTCCCCACCCTCAAGTCTTCAGGCTCCACATGAGATCTGAGCCTGAACTATCTGTAATTCCTTCCATATTCCAGTTTTCTTTTACACCATTTGTCGGCTACTGGCAGTTCAGAAGGTTTAACCACTAAGAAACCACCTTGTATTTTCTACTCCATAACCCCCTGAAATCAGGGATGTGTGTCAGGAATTGCTCAGCAAAGGCTCCAGAAGACAACCTGCCGGTGCTACATGGGCTCCAGCCTGATCACATTGGTTGTTCTTGGAAATTAAAAGTAAAATCAATCTCAAGGTAAAAGAAATTATGAATTATTCCCTCAGTAACTCCCTTTCTTCTGACATGGGAAGTTACACAAATCCTAAACCATTAAGTGACTCCAGTGATATTCCACACAACTTTCCCAGCAAATGGTTCCTACCATGCCCATCCTTCACTTCCACTCTCCCTTCCCACTGCTGTCACCTCCTGCACTGCTCCTGCAGGCTCCAGGCAAGCACCTCCCAGTCCTCCTGCCCTGATCCCTCCTGCAGGTTATCACTCCCCTGTGCTTCCAGCCTGCTCCAACTGATTGGAGAATTTAAAGCCAGAATTATATAATCACACCAAACAGATGTCTAAACCAGATTTTATTAGCTCAGTGTAGCTTCCTTGCATAAACACTGCTGCCTTTTCTCCCTCTTTTTTTTCCCTGGAGCACTGCTCTCCCCTCACCCCCACCCCTCACTCTCCTTTTGTTTCACTCCAAGTACAAATTCCCACTCTGTAGAGCAAGGCACCAGCAGAAGATTTAATTGATAAGCAAGCGCTGCACTCTGTAACTGTGTGTGACAGCTATTCTGGCTTGCACCAGAAGCAGCAGTAAATCAGAATATTGTACCACTTCAGGGCTGCTGGGAAGACAAAAATAGAAGGTGCAACTTTATTTCTGAAGGCAACTCACATCACATCCCCGGCGTAGTGCTTGATCCGGAAGTCTCTGTCAAACTCCAGTGTCTTGTCCGTGGCACAAAGCTGAAATAAAATCACATACATCAAAATACCACCCATGGGTTGATATTAAAACAACATCCCTGGATTTACAAGCTCCATGGAAGAACAACCTGCCTTCAAAATAGCACTGGGAACTGCAGGAATTCCACTTTCTATGTGCATGTGCAGATGTGAAACCCAGTGCTGGATAATGTTTTCATGGATGCACTGTAAGAACATGTGCTTGTACAAATGAAGCTGCAAGAGCCTATAATTTTATCAGGAAATTGATATTATCTCAGAAACACCATTATGCAAAAAGAACACTCATGCCTGTAGAGAAACATTGCACCCACGAGTTCATTTACGACTTGTTTTAAAATCTTCCTTTATACTTTTTCCCATTGCAGTGTAGCTCCTCAGCAGAGAAAAGGGCCAACTGCTGTGACAACAGCAAAGCTTGTTCTGCCCCAGATCCCTCCTGGCCAACTGACACCCCTCAAACAGGGATCCCCCTGCAGACCCATTGTTCCAGCCCCCCGCTCCCGGCTCAAATTCCCATCCCATCCCATTCCTGCTGTACAACAGAAGATGTCCAGTGCCCACATGGCAGCTGTTCAGCAGCAGTGGCTGTAACACACTCATCCCTTCAGGAATAGCAGGAGCCAAGAAATCCATCGTGGTTGGCTTAATTAAAAAGGGAGAATGAGATAAGAATGAGGATTTTGTTATAGGCAAAAGGAGCAGGAGATGAATTAAGTCTTTGCAGGCAGCATTTAACAACACCAAGGGCTATGAGCAGATATCCACAATAAGTCTTGGAGAAATAAAAGAGGAAATTAGCATGGTTGAAATGCAGGGCAGGAGGGATGATTAGGCACAGGGAGATACACTCCAAAAATTCACCTGTGTCCAAGAGCACAGGATAGATTGGCTCAAACAGTAACAGATGAAAACAAACAGAACAGATGAAAAAAATAGAATATATTTTACACAAAATTAATCATAAGGAGGAGCCCAGGGAGTGTGAGTACCAAGGCCCTCAGGAGGTCCCAGAGGTGTGGGAAGTCCAGCATGGAGCAGGGAGCACCAGGGGCTGCAGAGCTGATGGAAGACCGAGGTGCAGCAGAACATAGAGGAAATGAAGGAATAAGGCAATACCAGGAAAACAAAGTCATTTTTCTTGCTGCAGTGTGTTCCCAGCACGGAGCTGGGGAGTGCCTTTGTCAGCCACCCAAACACACAGCTCAAACCAACAAGTCAATAAAAGAGGTAAATAGCAAATGGAAAAAGAAACGTGTCTGTGCTACCAGACAGGGCACAGCTGGCAGCACAAGCTCCTCCTAAAGCTCATCCAGCCCTGGAGAGGCTGGAAGGAGCCATAACACAGCAATCAGGGGTTTTGTTGTTTGCTGGTTTGTTTTTTCTTAAGGAATGATTCTCTCCAAACTTTGTGTCTGCTGGACAAAGCAGTTGAAATTAGTGAAAAAAAGGCCAGTGAGTCCATCGATAAAGTGGATCATCTGCTCGGGTTTCTGGGAGCCCTTGCACGAGGCTCCTCCCTGACAGCTCACAGCCTTTGAGGCCTAGTAAAGGCAGGAGAAAGGTGTTGGAGAGATGGGAATCCTGTGGGAGCCCGCACTGAGGCTGTGCTTCCACAGCATCTGAAATGAGCCATAACCTGAGGGCAATGGGAAGGTCGTGGGGCTGGGGGGTGGCACTTAATCACTGAGGGCTGCCTGGGAGAAACTGCAGGAGACACCCGCAGCTAAATGAGGGCAAAGCAGAGCAAATGAAACGCCCCAGCAGGGCAGGGATTCCCACTGAGAAAGGGCAAAGTTCACAGGAACTGATGGGCCCCGAACTGTCCCTTTACCTACCCTCCTTCATCTCAAAAAGGACATGGAGAACTGGGAGAGGCTTGAAGGGCAAAACCATCCCCTGCTGACTGCCTGCCCGGGGAGAATGGGCCAACTAACTCGGCCTCTCCGGGTTAGGAAAGAGATGCCCAGAGATGATGGCAAAGAACGTGGAGATGATGTAGCGGAAGACAAAGAGAACTGTGTTTTGCCATTTAAAAACTAGGAGGTGAGAGGTGTAATCTAAAATGGAAAAGGGAGGAGGGAGGGAAACAGGGAGGAAGGAGCTCTTCACATGAGTATCGGAGCTGTGGAATTGTCAATTTAAAAAACCAAGAAGATCACACAAAAAACCCTGTTAAGGACACCAGCAGGTTCCTGGGCTGCAGGTCCCTGAAGATGGGAGCATGTCAAGTTATCACTTCACATTTGTCCCATACTGGGCTCTCACTTGGGCATTCACCACTGTCCAGTGTCTTGGGAGACACAACATCAGGTAGACTGGAATGGACCTTCTGATGCTCCTCCCTTCACAACCAGTTTGTTGAGATTGATGCTCTCCACAATCTGAAGATTGAGGCATTCACGGACTGTCTGTCACTGCACTTGATCCTTCCAAACTATAATATCAACAGAAAAGAAATGGAACTTGGAGAGGCTGAGGATACGAACGGTGATGTTGGGAAGGGCCACCAGAACACCTGGCACATCTGCACATCCAGATTAGCATTAGACAAATCCGAGGAGGACACCCCACGTTACAGGAACACAACATTCTGCCACAAATTCTGCTGGTGGAAGTGTTAGCCAGCGTTCCCCTGGCTTGTTCGGCCTTCCCCAGGACAAGGGCGCCGGCAGCACGGAGCAGCCGGGTACACAAAGTAGGACACGACTATTTAGGGCACCACAGCCCCCTAGAGCTTCTCCACATGGAGCCCGTGTGCAACATGCTCTGCAGGGAGCAGCAGAGCATGAACTGGGCTGAGGGACGGGAGCTGCTCCCAACACACGACTTTAACTCTGCGGGAACAGCTCCCATCTGTGTGGAACTGTACAGGATCTGCACGGAGCCACTGCAGTCTGCAAAGGCAGGGCATGAGATGGAATCAAGCCCTTTGTCTTAATCCAAGTTAGAAGAGCTCAGAAGGCTCAGGCTTCCCACAGCAGTTCTGGGTGGGATTGAGGAAGAGCTCTGAGGTGCTGGGACATCTGCAGCGATGCGATGGGGAGAAAAAATAATAATTATGCTGAGAGGTTTATGGGTCAGTGTTTTCAAGGCTCTATTGATTTAACTAGAAATTAGCAAGCCAGGCAGATCCATCGCCCCCTCCATAAACGTTATTTATAGCAGGATTCCTTGTCTCCCTTGTAGCCTGTGCAGGCAGTTTCTGACAACGCCACCTCCTGCTGAGGAATGCTGCAGCTGGCAATGCTGTCCTTTAATGTCTCCTTGCTGGGAGGGGACTTCTGAAGGCAAGGACTCGAGCAGATTTTATTTTTAAATGTGCATTTTATAGCCTCCCATAACACCTCCTGAAATTCCATCCCCTTCTGCCACTGCACTAAAGGACCACCTGCTCCCTCTGTGGCAGAGCCCCTTCCCCTGGGCAGATGTGGGAGCCAGGACAGAGCAGAAACCAACCTCCTCTCTCTTCATCCACTGACCAGACAGCTCCAGAAACTGGACTCCTCCCCCAGCACCCCACTGCAGAGGGTCCCAGGCTCCATCCCACCAGCATTACCACTAAAGGAAGCTGTTTGCATTCAAACAGGAACCCACACTAGGCCTCACACTTGTTTTCAGGTGCGTTTTCTCAGAACGTGCCATGTCACTGCTCAGGCACGTGAAATCTGGGTCAACACTGGAATCAAGCTCCCTGTCCCCCTCCCTGAGCTCGGGCGCACGTGGCAGGTGAGACATCAGGTGTGCTGCAGCAAAAGGGCATTTAAGGAAAGCAGCATCTGGGAGGAAAAAGTGGTTTTGGTTTACTTTCATCCTGGCCTCTCCTCAGACAGCCCCAGCCAGATCCATTGTTTATCCCAGGCCTCCCGGAGGCAGCCTTTAGCACATATCTTACACAACCAGGCTAATTTGGTATTTCTGACCTACATAAAACATTGTGCTGGGGTGGGAGGGAGCAGGGGCACTCTGAGCCATGCATTTCAGACAGTGTTTCCGAGTAGAGACATCAATAAATTAAAGGCCCTTATTTGATTACTTAGTGTGAAAGATTCTCCAATTAATCAGGCTGGTGACCATTTTGCAATCTGCTGCCAAGTGAGGAACAAATGAAGCCTTTTAATTCGCTCATTGTAGCCCAGACAAAGCCGGGCGAGGGGCCGGGGTGCTCTGAGGTGCAGTGGGAGATGAGCACGTTCTGCAGCCAATGACGATGAAAAAAGCCCAAACCACAGCGCTGTAATAATGCAGGAGTGTGAATAATTTCACTGTCACTATGTATTAGAGCAGCCTGGGAAGAACAACACGTGGGCCGAGCCGGCGCATCGATTGGTTCCAGATGACATCATGGTATGTCAAGGCACGAGCTCAGGCTCCTTTTATCCCGGAATAAAAGGGATGTGCCATCGGACGTGCTGGAGCTCCCTCTGCCGGCTTCCTCTGCGGCTGGAGCTGCTCCGGGCTCCTCAGCTCACACTCAGTCGCAGCGATTCCAACCCAGCCACCCCTAAACCCCTTTTTCCTCATTCCATTCCACCTCAGAACGCGGAGAAGGGATGGCAGAGGACAGCAAGGTCTGTGGGTTACCTTCCTGCTGGAGAAGTGCACGTGCTTCCCCAGTTTGTTGTTGAGGGCCTCGAGGAACATCTCATCTGTGACTTTGCCCACGTTCATGCAGGCATCGTCCAGAATGGCAATGATCCCTTTGTGCTGCTGCTCCACCAGGTCCACGATAACCTGGTTGTTGAAGTAATCAATCTGCAGGAAACAAAGGACAGGCTGTTGGTGACCCTGGCTGCAGAAATGGAAGGGTACCAGTGCTGCCCATAGCACCCAGTGTGACAGCGAGGAGCAATCAGCTCTGAGCATGCAGATCTCTAATTCCAGCTCAAGCAGGCTGCTCTCCTATGCTGAACAGCAAAGAAACTCATTTTTCAAACCCCTCACAAACATCTTGAGACCTCTGCTGCAGAATGCCCTTTAAAATGTCTTTTACAATTCAGCTGTGTGTAGTCACCACAGTGACACTGCACATCCTGTCCTTGGCATTCTGAAGAGAGTTTGAACAGGAAAAGTCAAGATTTTTAAGTGTTACTATCAACAACTAGAAAAATCCATAAGCACTCAGAACAGAAACCCACAGTTGTGTGTGTGGCATCACAGAGGTGGCACAGGAGGTTTCATCTTAGACCTTATTTTCCCAAGGACACACGTGGCGAGGTGACTGGGGAGCTCCTGCCCCAGCCTGATCCCAGCCTGACAGGACAGCTGGCAGGGACACAGATGTCCTATCGACTGGAGCCTGCATGTGGAGCAACTTCAGATCTGGGACTTGTGCTGGTACACTGACCTCACAGCGACCTCTCCCTCCCCTGCCAAAGCACTCACATGCTTCCAGGGAATTCCCTCTCGCTGGTACTCCTCCTGCTCCTGCTTTAGAACCAGCTGAATGAAGAGCTGCTGCAGCTTTTCATTGCAGTAATTAATGCAGAATTGTTCAAAACTGCAAAAACATGAGAAGAAAAGGTGATGAGTGTTCTGGGAAAGGCGAGGGCACAACACTGGGCTTTAGAAGGTGGCTCACCTGTTATTGTCAAATATCTCGAAGCCATAGATATCCAGGACCCCAATGACTGTGTTCTTGCCATGCACTGTGGTGTCGTAGTTCTTCACCTCGATGACATCGTTGATGTGTGTCACAATCCAGCAGAAGAGACGCTCGTAAATGGCCTGCAGGAAACACAGACTGAGGGCTCCTGCCTGCACCTGCCTCAGCTCTTCCCAGGAAATTCAACACAGCTCATTCCAGGCCTCCACCAAAGCTGTAAATGTTCTGCTGCTGAAAGTGAGCAGCTACTGACTGGAGAAAATATTCTATAGAAGTATTTCTTTTCTTTCTTCCAAAACTCATTAATAACAAGTCGAAATCCCAGTGAGGTCACTGGGTGCAGCAGTTCTCTAATTTGCTTCCAGTCAGCTTTTCAGCTGCCTAATAAGTACCATTCCTGAGAATTATTTAACAATAGTGAAGAGCAAGGGAGAGGTCAGTCACAGAGACCCAACAACTGAACACAACGACAGGAAAATAATCCTGTCCACTTTTCACAAAGAAAATGTTCTGTAGGCAGAGGTGTCTTCAAAGTCTTCATGTTCAAAATGTGCTGTGAAGCCGGGTAAATACATTATCTCAGGAAAAGAAGTCAAGTTAATAATTAAGGACCTTCATAACTTGATCTGTTCCTCCCTTATAATTTGATTTCTTAGCAGAGGAGGAACAATTGTCACTCCTGCCATCAGTACCCACTTTTCTCGTGGAAGGTGTCCCTGCCCATGGCAGGGGGTTGGAATGAGAGGGTCTTTAAGGTCACCTAAACCATTCTACAATTCTTTAAAAAATTTTTTAAAATAACACTTTGTGTTTCCAACCTGAATTCTAGATGTTCCCGTTCCACTCTCTACTCTTTGAATTTAACTGCAAAATGAAGTTGAGGATCCCATTTCACAGAAAATTCCTCCCTGTATGACGCATTTGCAGATGCCAGCCTGGCCTGCAGCCCGTCCCCTCCTCGGTGTGCCCCTCCTGGCACTGCTGGCTGTGGGAGCTGGACCCTGCTGGAAGGGCAGGGATGGGGAGGTGCCACAAACCCCTACAGAACTCAGGAGCACGTAGGTTCAGAGAGCAATCTGCAGGATGTACAGCAAGCACTGCGCTTATGGACCCGCCAGGAATCCTCCTGGGACTGAGCAGATCAGACAGCAGCGCCTTCCTTGGGCACCGCCGTTCTTGGCTGCACCGAGAGCAGCTCAGCCCAGGGGCAAAGGCAGCAGAAACGTGTCTGGGTGAGGGTCACACACCTGTGCAGAGGAACGGGACTGGAACTCACCTTTGCAAAGGCGTCTCTGCCGTAGGTGGCCTCCTGCTCCGTGTGCTGTTTGTCAATGACGTCCCTGCCCGTGGCCACCGTCCGGAACAGCAGCGCCTTCTCCACCAGCTCGGCCTTGGTGGACAGGAGGTCGGCGATGACCGACACCACCTTGCTGTTCTCGATGATGGGAGTGTCTCCATCCACGAAGAACTTCAGGTTCCCCTGCAATCAGCAGCATTTCTCAATCTGCCCTTTGCTAACAGGAGTCACCACCCCCCATTCATTTTCCACCAGTTATTCCCAGTAGGAAATATCCTGCCACACTGGAAGGTGGGTCTTCCATACCCACACCCTCGAAGCTCCAAGGTCAGTGGGAGCAGCAAAGGCTTTCTCAAAGCAAAGCATTCCTGCTCAGCTTTTGGGACAAATGACATCAAACACTTCCTGAGATTTAATCAAACACCATGCCAAGATTCAGATTCCAGGGATAGGGAATTGCACCATGAATATAAATACTGGATGTAGCATTTGTCTTCACTGGCTACAGCTCTCCTGGCAGCGCTCCTGCCACAGAGGGAATGGGAATGGTGTGGGAAAGCTGGGTGGTCAGTGCCAGTGGGCAGCACCCCACCACCATAGCTCTGCTCCTGGGTACCTTCTGTGCCAGGATTAAGCAGTGACACCCCTTGGTGATCCACAGCAGAGGGTGCTCTCCCAGCCTGCACGGCCCCACTCTGCTCTGCCTCCCTTCCTTCCCAGCACTGCTACCCCAAGGAGGAGAAGGAACTGGAACAAAGCTGTTCTTTGCCACCCTCCTCTTGCCCTTTTCCTCTTTCCTCAGGGAAACACAAGAGCTGAGCTACAGGGACACTGTGCAGGGAAGGAGGCTCTGTGGCTCCCAGGATGCTCCAGGAGAAGGAAGATTTCCTCAGCCTCAGAACACAAAGAATTAAGAGGTCTCCGGTGTTTCCTGTGCTCAACCTTCACCACGAAGTGAAGCAGAACCACCATGGTGAAGCTGAGTGTGAGGGCAAAAAGGGACAGAAGCTCCCTATGCCCTCACTGCCAAACCCCAACAGTTCCTTTTTCAGAACATTTAACAGCTCCCAGTACTTAGTGGGATGTCTGGTTTGGGATCTGGACATGCAGGAATACATGTGATCATTACTGCAGTGCCCCGTTCCAGCAAGGACTTTCTCTCCCCACTGGAGCTGAGAACTGGACACACTTTCCCAGCCAACAGAGCTTCCAAGTGCTTCTGCAGCAGGAAAATCAGAGCTGCTGGCAGTACAAGCCCTCCCAAGGAACAGCCCAGGGACGGGTTCAGGGATGGATATCCATGGACAGGGAGCTCACCAGGTGCAGAATGGCTGCCACGATTTTGTAGACAGTCTGAATCTCCTCCTGCTTGAAGCCAATCACCTTCATGGCATCAGCAACTGCCTTGAACTCGGCCCCATCGTTGATGGAACACTGAGGGGACAGAGAAGTTTGGGATGGGGGGGTTTAATGGAAGTCAGCTGTGAGGAAGCAAGGATTTCACAAGCCCATGGGAATAAAGATGCACTTCGATGTTTATCACAAGCAAGACACTGCCATGAGGTTTCCCAGCCTATTCCAATGCCATCTTGCGTGTGTGGACACGGAACCCTGCACTGCACACACGTATTCTGGCAGCAGGACACGCAGAAATCCACCACAGCACAATAAATTTTCCAGTGGAATTTGCTGAGAAAGAGTCCATAAAAAGTCCCAGAAGAACAGGGACAATTTGTGCAGTCACAGACCCTCTGAGCAGAGGCTACAGAGCACCAGCAGGACATCTCTGTTCTCCACCTTTCTCAAGACGAGCCTCTCCCTCTCTCCCTGTAGCCTCCTGGGTTTGTTTTCAATGCACATTTTTAGAGAGAGTCATCTGGCATGTGAGGAGGTCTCTGGGTTTCTGTACCAAAGTGCATCTCACAAAAGCACCCAGGAAATCAGGGAGCCTTGGGTCTGGACCTTGCTTCAAAGGGACAACACCAGGGACAACTCCAAATGTATCTGAAGTGTTCAGGATCTTGTCCTAAAAACTTTATGGGTTTGTTCCCTTCTTTCCTGCTTAGAGTTCCCCCTTGAGGACAAGTCAGACATGAAGACTCAGTGCTTCAGTAACTCAAAGATCCTGCTGCAGAAAAATGAGTCCTTATGGCTTTTTGGTGCAGAAAGCAGTTTAAGTTACCCATCATGGAGCCTGGCATGTCTGCCACTGGTAATGTGTCAAATATCTACACCTGCACTTATTAATAAATCATTTTATTGCTGTTTATAAGCAGACACATGCAGCATGCACAGGTGTATTTGTATATTTTAAGCAGAATAGAGAGAGAATTTTTTCTATGATTTAAGTAAACTCATGCTTTATCTTGTAGTGCCAGAAACGTCATTACAAACAGCACATCAGTGTCACCTTTCCATATTCATCCCCACTGATCTCAGCTTCTGCTAGCTCAGCAGTGCTTTGAGCATTTCCAGCAGCATTCTCAATGTTAAGCTGCCCCTGGGTCCCTCAGGCCCCTCACCTTGAGCTGTGCCCCAGGGCAGATGTAGCTGTAGGCTGATGCATCCTTCTGGAGGTGCAGAGAACGCAGGAGCTGCTCAGAACCTCCCTGCAGGAGCTGCATGAAGAGTGTTTTAAGAAATGGTGAATGAAAAATATTAAATCCTGCATTTTTTCTGTCTCTTATTCATCTGTTTGACAAGCAAAATCATAAAAATATTAATTACTGCTGCAATATGCGGAGCACAACGTGCAAGACGCGGAGTCTGCACCGGTGCAGGGCTCTGCCACCACAAATCACTGTCCTTTAGAGTCACAACTGTATAAAAACCAGACCTGTTCACACCTGGGCCATGCCACAGCTGTGGTTTGGCCAGTACATTGCCCACACAGAGACTTTTCCTCCTGGAAATGACACATCCCTGAGGAAAGTGCTAACATGCCATCATGGAGTACTCCAGAAGTGGGAAAAAAATAAACAAACCTCCCCTTCCCTCACTGCAGATTCAAGGTTATACTAATAGGCTGACCATATCCCCCAAAGGACACACAGGGAAGCACCACACAATGTGGAAGACATTAAAGAACATCCAAAAAACCAAAAAAGTCAACTTGGTGTCATAAAATTACTTCCATATGGACTAAAGGCCTCAAGAGAAAATAGAGGGATTAGACTTACTACAAATAAAACAGTGAGTCAAAGTCCAATGTCCTACCATATTTGTTTAGTCAGCCTCCTTTTAAGTTTATAAATGTGTTAATATGGGACTGGAGGATAGAAAACAATCCATCTTCCCAGGCTCCCTCCCAGCCCAGGCCCCCGCAGAGAACTGAAGAACCCAAGATCACCCAAGATGCTGCAAAAGGGAACCTTCTGCAAAATATATGAGAGGGTGAAAGCCCTGAGTGCTCTGCCCAAAGCATCTGGAAACTGGGGACAAGTCACTGCTCCAGCAAAGGAACACACAAACCTGGTAGAAGGAGTGGAAGCTTCGTTCCCCGGGCTGCTGCACGATCACACGGGACTGGGGGAACAAAGCACAGTGCTGGGTGTTAGCAGGACATCAGCACCTCCCCTCAGACACCCACATCACCAGGACACCCCAAATCCATCCCATCTCACACTCAGGCTCTTGGGAACACCATCACACATGTGTGACCCTGGAGCTTGAGGTCTACAGTCAAAAGCACCAGCTTTTCGTAAGAGCTGCAATGTCCTACTTCCACCCAGGAATCCCATGTGGGAACCACAGGGTGGCTTTCATGGAAGAGTGAAATAAAACTTCATTTTAGTTTTAGAATTATTTAATCACCAGAAATGAAAACCAGGACTCTGTGACTACAGACAAATACTCAGGGCCTGGTGGTTACCACTCCTACACCCCCAGGACAAGCTGCCCACAGCTCCCAGCCATGGTGCCAGGGAATGCTCTGCTGCCCCACGAGGGCCTTTTTTCGGGGAGCCATAGCTCCATTCCAGAATCCTCCCTCCAAATCAGTGTAAAACAGCACAAAAAAGGGTTAAATGCAGCAGACATTCAGTCACCAAGCAACGTGTCCTTATTTT
The DNA here is from genome assembly GCA_013398055.1 of Ifrita kowaldi. NCBI lineage: Eukaryota > Metazoa > Chordata > Aves > Passeriformes > Cinclosomatidae > Ifrita > Ifrita kowaldi. The sequence goes on from VZRS01008313.1 coordinate 33,222, forward strand.
ATGCTGCAAGTTTGAACTATGGAGAGTGATGAGGAACAAAGCTGTGTTGGGGAGGTTTAGGTTGGAGATCAGGAGAGGTTCCTCCCCCAGAGGGTGCTGGACACTGCCCAGGCTCCCCAGGGAATGGTCCCGGCCCCGAGGCTGCCAGAGCTCCAGGAGCGTTTGGGCAGCGCTGCCAGGGATGCCCAGGGTGGGGTTGTTGGGGTGTCCTGGGCAGGGCCAGGGTGGGACTGGGTGATCCCTGTGGGTCCCTTCCAGCCCAGGGTATTCCATGATTCAGCGTGTTCTTGCTGCAAAGCCACTGTCTATTACGGCTTGTGTTTGGGCCAGAGCCTCCACTGCTTTCAAATGGAAACAAATTTAACTTGGGAGGAGTCAAGAATATGAAATAAACAATCAGAATAAATAAATCATCAGGATTTAAGTCACTGCAGCTGCAGTCCCAGCCCTCTTTTTACATCAAAGTATCCCAAGTTAAATGTTTGGGTTTGTTGTTTTGTTTTTTAAAATAAAGTGTTTATTCTGAAAATAGACTTCAGGGAAATAAGGGGAGAAGTAAAAAAGAAACACAAACAAAAAAGGGTGTTGGCAGATGTGGTCAAACACATAATCAAAGCCAGACGTGTCTCACACAGCAAGAACCGTTAATGACTCACGCCTGGTTTCTCCAGTGTTGCATATTCCAATGTTTTCAGACACCACTTAATGACATGAAGAAAATAATTATGCTCAGGATCACTTGGAATATATAAAAACAACACTACCAACAGCTCACCCAAGGCTGTGGCATTATTCCAAAATAACACTGCTCAAGCAGACTTGCTCCCTACAGCCCTGGAGTTCTCCTCCTCCAGGAAGAGCTCAGTGCAGGAATTACAAAGCAGGAGCTGTGTAAATTGTATCCAAATAAAATGCATCCAAAATAAAAACTGAGATTAAACTTCACCCCCTCCCCCAAAAAATCCTTTGGGTAACACAGCCCTGCTCCTGGTGAGCCCTGGAAGTTGTGGTGCTCCAGGAACGGGGTGCTGCCAGCCCTGCAGTTACTCCAGCAAAGGCTGTAACCCTGGAAGGGAGGGTGCCTTACCTTTTCTAGCAGGTAATTATTGATGTGCCCACCTATGGGGTCTCCCTTGAAGTCGAAGTTGATGTCCATGTATTTTCCAAACCGGCTGGAATTGTCGTTGCGGTTTGTTTTGGCATTGCCGAAGGCCTCCAACACACAGTTGGATTTCAGCAGGATGTTCTTCACTCTGTAACATGGATGGATGGATGGAAAAGGGAACAGGGTAAGACTTCAACACTCACACCACGGGATATTTTTCACAGCCATTTCTCCAGAAGAGTTCAATGACAGCAGTGATGCTCTTTGATGGCAGATTTGGGCAGACGTGGATGACATCAGCAATCCCATGGGAAATCAGCTGGGAGCTGTCAGCAACGCTCCTCAGAGCAAGCAAATGCTCTTTGGTTCAAAGACCAGACCCCCACCCCGAAAACAGCACCAGAAATTCAGTTTCTGTACTCATTACAATTCTGAAACCAATTTTCTGAACTCGTTTTCAAGTCATTTTCCAAAGTTCGTTCTGGGTAGGTTTAAGTCTGTTTCTGCAGAAAGCCACATGCTTTGCTCCAAAACTTTTACTCCAGGACAGAGAGGGACATTTTGCAGTTCAGAATCATGTGAGCCTGGAAGGTCACGGAATACACTCCTTGCACTCCAACACATGGTGTTCTAGCCCACCCAAATTTCAGGCAATTTGCCCCAGGAAAAGTGATTTAGAATCATTTAGGTTGGAAAAGACCTTTAAGATCATTGAGTCCTGCCATTAGATGGTTGATATTGGCTGGATGGTATTGCTAGATGCTGTTTTGATTTTGAAAGTTTGAACTTTCAAAATAAACTTTTCAATGTGATTTCAGCAATTAATACTGCAAAATTCCCAGAGTAAAAGCAGTACTCGAAGAAGTTAAGTATAAATCAGCATGTACAAGAGACCGTCCGATAACGTGGCGCTGCAGAGCCCACAGAAAAATCCACAAGCAGGAGAATTTCCCTTCTTTTCCAGCCCAGGTCTTACCTCTCCACCTCAGCCCTCTGCCCGGGGTTGGTGATGGCTGCTATGTACTGCATTATGTATTTACTGGCCTCAGTTTTCCCAGCCCCGCTTTCACCTGGGGGCAGAAACACCACGGTGACCAAACAGATGAAAAAAGCAAAACAAATAATTGGACAGAAGACCTCAATTCTACCCCAACAGTGCCTGGGGGGTTTGAGTTTTTCTTTTTAAAGCAATCTTTGTGTGCACTTGGGACGTTTTCTAAACACACCATAACCCTGCCTGGCTGCTGCTGCTGCTGGGCTGACTTTGAGCAATTGTGCTGTGAGATTTCACAGGTCGGGAAAAGAGCTGACACACAGAGGATCAAAGGAATATTGTTAGAGAAGAAAGCCTGGCTCGCAGCAGCACAAGGGGCCACTGTTCAGCACCCCAGCCCGGGGCTCTCTCCTTTCAGAGCTGCCCGAGCACGGGGACATCAAGGAAACAAAGTGCCAGGATCCAGCCAGGGATCACTCTGGTACCAGCCCTGCTCCCACTGCCGGTGCCACGGCCTTTCCAATGGAGCGGGGAACAAACAGCGGCCAGTCAGGGCAGCGACAAAAATCGGCAGTGACAAAAATCTTCAGCGACAAAAATCAGCAGCTTCTGAGGGCAGACAAGCCCAGTTCTGCTGATCCCAGCTCTGCTGATCCCAGGTCACTCCTGATCCCAGCTCTCCTGATTCCAGGTCACTCCTGATCCCAGGTCACGCCCCGGAGCAGATACAGGGCTCCTGCTCACATTATCCCTCTGCAGGCACAGATCCAGCTCCTGACTGGCACCAGCTCTTGAATGAGATAAGAAATAATTGTACCGGTCTCCACACACGGATTCAAATGCAAATGAGCAGCTTTAAGATTAATGAAGTTTCTTTTATAAAACGCTGTCATTAGCCAAACAATTATTCTCCTTCCGCCTGGAATTTCACACCGATCAAGTGCTCATCACTATGCAGAGCCCTCCCAGCCTACCTGAGATGACAATGCAGGTGTCTTTGGATCGTCTCTTCATGGCTTTGTAAGCAGCATCAGCGATGGCAAAGAGGTGCGGAGGCCTCTCGTAGAGCTCCCTGCCCCTGTACTGCTCGATCGTGTCCCGCCCGTAGATGTTGAGGTTCTTGTAAGGATTCATGGAAACAACCACTTCCCCGATAAAGGTGTAAATCCGGCCTTTCTCGAACCTGCCCGGCAGGAGACAAAAAGGCACAAATCAGACAGGTGCAGAGGTTCAGGACAGGCAGCTGCCCGGGAACTCCATCACCCTATGGAAACACCACAATAAAACCCCGGCTCTGGACATGCCCCGAGCAGGGATGGCACAGCAGAGATACAGAGACCCGAGGGTACAAGCACAACGACCCACGGCTGGCTTGGAGTTCCACCACCTAAAAAAGGACATTTCTACCTCTGTTTCACTTCCAGACACATGATAAGGAATTTACAGTTTCTAAAACTGGCAGTAAGTGAACACGAGTGTGAGGAGCAAATCTAATCTGCTTCATAAAGGGGATTTACAGGCAAATTCTTTTTTCACATTCTGTAGTTGTCCACGACCTCTCAGGCCAGAGGAGCAGAAGTTCTGAAGCCCTCAGTGAGAGGTCTAATCACACTTGCAAGTAAACAAAGACAGAAGCCCAGGAGGGAATTGCAGCCGTTCAGCTCTAGCAATGAGTCCTTTTTGCTGGAAGGCACTTCGGTATCATCACTGCTGCTGAACCAGAGGGGGAAAATTTCTAAGAATGTGTGCAAACAACCCTAAACTACACCATTCGTATCCCTACCTGGCCCTTCGATTCTTTCTTCAAGCAAGACAGAAAATAACTTGATGTTGTTTAAAAAAAGTGTTTAAGTTAGAAGATGTTTCCAAACAAATTCCTATTTTATTGAAAGTTACCGATGAGGAGAGCTCAGAATAATTCCAGGTTAACAGCTGAGGAATTCACACAGCATTTGTTTCTCAGGAGGAGAAAGGACAGCAGCAGGTTTAGGGATCAACACACAAACCCTGGATTTCCAGCGCCAATCCCAGTCTGCAGCTGTACTTAAACCTCGGGACATTAGATGGCACCAGAATCCCTCCACACAGCCCGGGAGCCTCAATCCGGATGGACTCCGGCACAAATTCCAGCATTACTTTATTGAATTTATTACCACCCCCATGTGGTGACAGCCCTGACATTTTCTATTGTTCATTTGACAATTTTCTGCAGCATCTCGGCAGCGTCAGTTTTTAGCAGGTGTAATAAAACTCAAAAAATATCATCCAGCAACCAGCATTCCACTTTCTAGAAGTGTTTGTGCCTCCAACTCCAGCTTCCTCCTGGAATACTGCACTGGGAAGACACGAGAATTGCAAAGCATCCTCTTGTTCCTACATCACTTTTAACTGAAGGTGCCCTGATACGCATTTCCCAAAACAATAATGAGCTTAAAATGCTAAGTTATTTTAAATTTTTGAGATATACACTGCTTGAAAGGTGCCAGTAATGTTTTAGAAAATATAAGGTCAACATTATTAGCAATACCAATACCCCTAATTCTAATTTCTTGGAAGATCCCAAACAGATAGAAGTGCAAAGGGATGGGATACCAGGCTGGGAGCCCATGGGGGACTCTGCACATACAGAGGAGAGCTGGAAAAACCAAACCCACACAATGCTGTTGGTATTAAGGAGATCAAGTCACACTGGGACATCAATATGTAATGGAAACCACAAGGACATCACAATGAGCAGAATCGTTCCCACCTTTTGGAGACGGACACCCGAAAAAGGTGAGTTACCCAATGGAGAACTCCGAGGCTGCTCTCCCAAGTCCCTGCCCAGCAGCACAGAACTGCTGCTCAAGGCACTACTGATGCTGAAAATAAAGACCCAGCAGATTGTGGATGAAGTTTTAAGACCCATGAGCAGCTGGAGGGTTCATGGCCACAGAGAGGGTGAGGGGGTTTAGCTGAGGAGAAATAAAGAAATAAAGGCCATTCCTGCTGCGGTGTCGTGCCAAGCCACCATCACAGCACCCAATACTCTGACCTCTTCCTTAAGTAATGAATTATGTAAACTTGCATTGCCAGACCCAGTTTAAGTTTCCTCCCATGACAGTTCAGTGTCCCTGAGTGAATCATAGAATCAGGGAATGTCCTGAGTGGGAAGGGACCCACAGGGATCATTGAGTCCAACTCCTGGCCCTGCACAGACACCCCAACAGTCCCACCCTGGGCATCCCTGGCAGCGCTGCCCAAACGCTCCTGGAGCTCTGGCAGCCTCGGGGCTGGGACCATTCCCTGAGGAGCCTGGGCAGTGCCCAGCACCCTCTGCCTCTAAGCAGAGCCTCCAGATCCAGCCCTGCCAGCCTGTCCCAACAGAGCCCCCGCTCCAGAGGGGTTCCAGCTGGGATGCTGGCACAAGCAGCAGGCTCACATCCTGCCTGTCACTTCCCCACAGCTCAGCTCAGACGACAGATCCCACAGTGGGCCTCCAAGCCAAGTTCTAAAAGGTTTTACTGGGCTCTGATGAGTTGTGTCTTCAGCTCTGTGGCAAAAGGCAGATGGAGATGAGGGGGAAGAAGGATCCATCTCCAGGCTTGACAAACAGGCACCTCTCCAGCCTGGCTTTGGGGATATAGAGTCTATGAACAAGTGACACTCCCATCTACCTCTCAGTTCATTTCTCTTTATTTCCTAGCACCAGAGTTAAAATTCCAGAGCTATGCTCAGATGTTCCCACCAGGAGCTCCGGCTCCTCGGCCCTCGTTGCTGATAAAGCCCCTTTTCATCCCTGAGCGTGGCTCAGCCCAGCAGCAGGCCAAGAACAGCAGGGCCTGTTTTCCTGGCTGCAGGGCTCCGGTGGGAGAGCCGGCTTTGCCTTGCCCATGGAGAACTCAGGAAAGCTTAAGAAAACAACCCACGAGGGCAGTGCAAATGGGGAGCTTTGAGCTGTGTTAAATCCAGGATTCCTCTGCAGGGCAAGGTCACAAAGCAAGACCAGGAATCCATTTGGTGCTTTTCACAGCCAGCAGAGTCATTTTAGTGCTGAGGTGTAACACATAGAACTGGGGTTTCGTTATTCAAAGCAACAACAACGCAGTTCCTTGATCAAAAAAAGTTTCTTGATAAAAGGAACCCCAGTGTCCACTCCTGGGGCGACACCCCCAGGGTCAAACCTTGCTTTGTATCTCATGGAAATCACATCAGCTTGAGCTACAACAAAACACTTCCCTGGAACAAATTATTCCATTTGAATAATTTCTGTATCAATGTCATAGAATCATGGAATATCCTGAGCTGGAAGGGACCCCCAGGATCATCCAGTCCAACCCCTGGCCCTGCACAGACACCCCAACAACCCCACCCTGGGCATCCCTGGCAGCACTGCCCACATGCTCCTGGAGCTCTGGCAGCCTCGGGGCCGGGACCATTCCCTGGGGAGCCTGGGCAGTGCCCAGCACCCTCTGGAGAAGAACCTTTCCCTGAGATCCAGCCTAAATCCCCCTGACACAGCTCCAGACATTCCCTGGGTCCTGTTCCTGCTCACAGGGAGCAGAGATCGGAGCTGCCCCTGGGGAGGAGCTGCAGCCCCAGTGAGTCTCCCCTCAGTCCCCTCTCTCCAGCAGCTCAGCAGCCAAAAAGCAATTCACAGTATTTAATTCTTGTGGGTTATTTCAAGGAGGAACATCAGCTCTTTCATGAGAAGTTTTTATACCAGTTTTTATTACCTCATTAAAACATCAGTTGATAATGAGAAAATAAAAAACAGTGAGTCACAGAATATAAATCATTTTAAGGGAGAGAAATTCTTCTCTAGGGAAGAGGTCCACTAAGGCAAGAAAAAGGCTTTTACTTTTTTTTGTAGTTTTTATTTTTAGGGAAAGGAGTTTAAAAAAAAATAAATCTTTAAGTCCATGCAGGGTATATTCACATGCAGTTGCTCCTGGAAAATACACTGCAGAAATGGGAACTCTGAAGCAGAAATCTCCACCACCAGAGAGCACTCACATTTAGGATTTCCCCCACCTGACAAACACTCCAGTCAAAAATAAAACTGTTCTTACCGAGGAAATGATGCAACTTCAAATGCACTCAGTACAAATAAAGAAAAGTTAGTTGGCAAGACTTGGAACCCACACTCCCAAACAACATCTGCAGGACGGGACCGTTACACAAAGACACCCCCCAGGCCACCCTGCTCTGAGCACTCGCACCAGGCAGGGGATTCCTAATTAATCATTGACATGCAACTCCCCTGCTCCAGAAGCCAAAGAGCCCTTGGGGGAGCACTGCCAGCCCTGAGCACCGGGCAAACGGCTCCTCACTAATCCGCCGTGCCAGTCTGTGCCCATCTGTCCAACATCCAAGGGACAGAGCATCTGCTGGAGAATCGTGACAGGTCACCAGTCTGCCATTCCTTTAGGAGAGCTGAAGTGTAGGTGTTGGTATTCTGGATAATTTTCTACTGGAAAAAGCCCTTCTCTGGTCCTGACCTGCTCCTTTCTCAGCTCTGTTCACACACTGGCAGCACATTCTGCTTCACACACACACCAGAGCTCTCCCCATTAGCAGGTGCTCCCTGAAGCTCCTTGGTCTCAGCCCTTCCTGATGCTCCATGGGTTCCCCAGGACAGAAGCTGCTCGGTCAGTCACAGCACAGACACCCACTGAGATGGGCTTTCAGTTTGGCTGTGCAGCAGGGGCTTAAAGGAAAGGAAATGTTAAGGAAAAGCAAATAATTCAGGACAGAATCAGGAGTGCTACAGCTGCCTCAGCTGCGCTGGTCAGCAGCTAACCCAGTCCCACTGAAGGTTAAGAGAATCAAAACTGATGGGTTCAAACTATTCTCTATTTCCAGCTTATTTGTGAACTCCAAAGCACAAACTGAAATATTGAGTATGAGCACACAGCTTTTTCTTCCTCCTCTGTGCATGGGAAGAATGATCCAGGAGCTGCACACATCCAGTATGTGGAGCAGGGACAATTCCTTCCCTGTAGTAAACACCCCACGTGGTTTGGGTCACTCTCCCAAAAGGGGTAACAAGCCTTAGTTATTTTTTTCCATGAAATATATACATTAAAAATCCATGACTGCAGGCTTTGGGTCCATTCTCTTTGCAAACCTGCGTGGAGACATTTAATTAAAACTTGTATTCATGAAGAAATGCTTATGGAAAGCCAAGGCTGGGCCTTTAGGATGTGTTCACTAAGGAAGGGAATTTAGGCAGATTTCTGGCATTGAAACCACATTTACCTGGTTTTGAAGTGCAAGAATGCGTAGCCTGCACTCACCCAAGGGAACAACCCCATTCTCCTCGTGCTTTGGGAATTGAGTGACTTTCCTAAAGCAAACTTCACTCCGTGCTTCAGGTACTTGTGCCTTTCCTATGTGACACCGGGTCTCCCTACTGAGAGTTCAGTGCTGCTCAAAGACTTTATTTTAGGTAAATCTCAAAATAAACTCAGCTGTCAAGCAGGACTTCAAGTCTTTCAGTGAATTGCTCATAAACTGTCTCACAGCGAATCAGCCTCTCACAAGAGCACTCAGATAAACAGGATTTGCGTTGGCAGAACTATGGCTAAAATATTCCTGCTGCTCTTGGAAAAACAGACCAAAAAACTGCCCAGTCAGTATAACCTCCCTGCACCAGGAAAACGATCCAAGTCTGTCCTGATCATGAATATGCATGTCTACAATATTCAAACTATGCATGTCTACAAGGTTCTGATCCACCCTGAGGGCCAGAAAAACTGCAATTAAATTCATTTCAGGTGCAGGTGAGATTTTTGCAGTTGGCCTGCATGGACTCGGTGTTCAGATACTGCCAGTTGAACAAAATAGGAAATGCCATTTGGAGCGCGTCCTGCACCACTCCTTTCCTGTATGGAGGGAGCAGACAGGGCAGGGTGAGGAATACTCCATTCATCTGCAGCCTCCAGCCAGCTTTGAAATTAGGTTAAAAGAGTTCTTTGTAATGATGTCATTTTTTTCTAAATAAAATTAGCAAACTATGAGTGACCACTGCCACATCTTCCCCAACAAACCAAGGTTTAAGCAAATTGACTGTAATTTGATGAGGCTGATTCAGCTCCAACCCAGCTGACCCTTGAGTCATCCACCAGCTCTGCAAACCCACTGGGTAAGGTCAGGGGAAGGAAAACGGGAGATGGATGCTAAGCCAGCTCTAATGAATGCTGAATAAAGTCTAAAACTGGGAGATGTAGGAACAGGAATACTATTAAAACCCCTCTCCTTAAATATATAGCACTAACCTTGCCCTGAAAAAATGCCAAACCACTAAACACAGGAGTCACTGAACTTTCATTTTTATTTGCGTCAGACCAGCCGAGCTCTCTCTGCAGCAGGGGAGCACTGCACACTCCTTTTCCAGCTCTGGAAGCTCAGCAGAAGGCACAAGCAGGCTTGAAACAGATAAGGAGTCAAAGGGAAGTTCTTTGAAAAGCCTCCAGGACAACACAACGCTTTGTGGTTTATTCCAGTGCGCACAGGAGGACGTCACTGCCAGCACAGGTAGAGGAAAGCAGTTTGCTCCTGTGTGTGGAGCAGTAAAACACACTCCCAGTTTCTATGTGAAAATCTGGCTGGGACACTGTAAAATCTGAGTGCAGTAACCACATTACTGTGCTCTGGGCAGGACGGTGCCCTGAGTGCTGTCCTGAGGCGGAATTATCCTGTGGTCCCAGATCTAACCAGGAAAGAGCAGAACAGGCTTGGGATAGCAGCAAACAAGAGACTGCCATCTGCCCATAATCTCTAACTTTTTAATCTGTCAAATAAAAGCACATAACCTATAAAGGGACAGTAAAAAGCAAAAGAAAGCTCAGCAGTCAGGTGGGTTCTCCTTTCTGCTCCCATCACACCCTGAGTCAGCTGGAGCATTGAGCCTGTCATGCAAGGAACTCATTTAAATACGTGACACTCACAGAACTACTGAGGAGGAGGAAAAGGTGGAAGTGATCACCTATAAACACCTGGGGAGATGAGACTCATCCTGCCAGGCAGCTGGAAGAAAATATTAAACAGAACACAACACAGGTCCATACAAACAGCAAATGGGAATGGAGGACCTTGGCCAACACAGGCTGGAGAGGGAAAGCTGCAGAGCAGTTCAGTGGGAGCTGCAAGGACCAGGGAGCCCTGGTGGATATGGCTGAGCTTATTTTATGGATGTATTTAGAAGATCTGGCTTCCTGCACTGACCGACAACTGACTTCATGATCCATTATGTTCCTTCCACTCTGATGTTACAGCACTCAGGTACTTAAAAAGGACATTTCACCTTCATTCACCTCCTCTTTCCAAACCCCGTGTCCATATTAACGGTAATCTGCCACATCACAATTATCTCAGCCTTCAATTTTGGGAATTCAGCTTCGCACGTTGGACTATACACCACTGTGTTAAAGCATCTGCTACCTTTGGGCATTTCCAGGGACAAAACTGCAAAAACGCCTGCCCGAATGGCAAACACCAGGGCACTGCCTGGTGGCTGGACAGATTTGCACCATGAGAAAGATCCTGCCTGATTCCCTCACCCTGGTTCAGTGGGATGTGAATTCTGCAGCCGTGGCTTTGTCCCAGTGGTGTCCAGGCAAGCTGATGCTTCTAAATAACCTTCTTGTGAGGGATGCTGGAAGGGCTATAAAATCCTTCAACCCAGCACAAAGATCCAGAAACATGCAGGAAAACAAAGCCCATGACTGAGCTCCCGTTCCTTGCTCCCAACTCTCCAGTAACTCAGGAAACAACAACCACTCACAAATAGCATCACCTGATGCTGCATTAGCCCCTGCACTGATGATTTGCAACCTTATTTTCTAAGCCATGTTCTAACACATACCTGGTGTGACACTTTCCCAGCTCTGTCCACACTCTGGCTGAACTGGGGAAGGAGTCAACTCTGGTTTAGAGGGGATGAAGGGGAAACCCTGACAAGTCTTCAGGTGTGGGAAGGACCAGGACCAGGCTGTGGAGAAAGGGAGGGACAAGCCATGGTGGGCAGGTGAAGGAGGAATGGATTCAGGTGGTGGGGAGGGCACTGCATGAAGCCCTGGACAGATTCAGCCCCCTCTCCTCCTGCTGTCCCTTGAGCCCTTGGAGTGTTGCACAATTAACAGAACCTTGTGATTACTACACCTCTACTCACTCCACAAGCCCAAGTGCCAAGGTACAGTCCCAGTATTCCACAGGCTTTCTTTGGAAATGCCTGGAGACTCCTTTAGCAGTCAGCTGGCTGGGAGCTGCTGATGTTCAGCTGCTTCATTGTTCTGCTGGGAAGGAATATTCTGATTTGTTAAGCTCGTGGCCACTGCTGATCCGTGGATGCTACTGGAGCCCCTGAATGCAGCATTGTTTGGGACAGGGCTCAGAAAACCCAAGAATCATCTTGCAGCATTAAGATACAGAACCCCATCTGCCAGCACTGGCTCCGTGCTCTGGTAACATTCCATCTAAAATAAAATTAGGCTCCTTATTTATACAAATACAGGCCACGCAAACCAGGCAAAAATAATAATGCAAAATATGCACATAATGCTGCATGTTTCTGCATCATCAGGGCTTCCTTTGGACTTGCTGCAGTGACCTGCACCATGTCACCCCAAACCAAATAATGAAAGTCCCTACACAGGCCTGTGTGTTGTGGGGCTGTGAAAGTGGGCTGTGAGTGACACTGGGCTGTGACACTGGGCTGTGACAGTGGCTGTGAGTGACACTGGGCTGTGAGACCAGGCTGTGACACTGGGCTGTGAGTGACACTGGGCTTCTCCAGGCATCCCGCATTTTACAGCACATGGTGCTGACTCAGTTCCATGGTTTGGCCCATGAGCTGTCCCAGCCCTTCCAGTGCCAGCCAAGGGCTCTGGTGGACAAACCACTGAGTGTCCAAGCAGCAGACGAGGATATTCCACCTCCAGCTGCCCATCCTGCCCCTCAGTCAAAGATTCCCTTCTGCCACGTCTGCTGTGGGGACAATGAGGGACAGCTGTGACCTCGGCCACCCTCAGATTGCCAGCAACGCCTTTCAGACACCAACGGCCTCAGCCAGAGCACGTGGACAAAGAACCACAGGCAGTGGAGGGGAAAATTAAGTTTGCAAATCACAAAGCAAATACGTTTCAACAATATGTCCATGAACTGCTCAGGCTGAAAGGACTTCTCCTCGTGCTCCCTTGAAAGCATGGCTAGTCAGTAAAAGCTTCCCAGTTTGGATATAGATTTGGCTCAGGTTTGTTCTGGGGCTTTCTTTCAAATATTTTCTGCTTTGTTGTGGAAAAGCTTCATGTCCCAAATGGTGATCTGAACAGAACTGCACTGAAATCCCTCTTCTCCATCTCCCAGTCTCTCCCTTCACCAAGAATGGAGCAGGAGGTGCCCTGGAAGAGAAACCCTCAGGCTCTGTAAGGGACAAGATCATGTCAGTGTGAAAAGGCCCAGCAAATACACAAGGTTTGTTCATCCAATTAAAGAGCAACTAATATTTCACAGAAAGTTTGGGTGAGAAATAAAGGGGTTCTTAACTACAACCAAGTGCACTTGAGTGTGACTGACCTGGCAGATTCAATATCAGGATCATTCTCCCTCCCACTGAAAGTCAACTTCAAAATGGAAAAAGAGAAGGAAGGCACAGGGAATACTTCAAACACCCTTGTGGGGATGGAAGTGCAGGGTAGAACTGGCAAAATAAGCAAATGAATTTGCACAGTGGCCTGAAGTACCTCACTTTACATTCTTTGAATGAAAAAGCAGCTGAGCAGCAGGAGAGCTGCTATTTATGCATTCATCATCCACTGCAAAAGGAGTGAATTCCTAAACGGCAACTGTACACAGATAACCCAGGGGAACATTAGCAATACGGAAAAGGACTTAAAAGGTTTGATTAGTAAAACAGATTACTTGATTTACATGCTGCTTGGTTTATCCCTTCAAATTATCACTGGAAAGATTGGGTTCATTTACTTCCCTTACATTTGACATATTTTTTTCTGTCAAAGACAGCTCCCGCTCAGAAGCTGAAGGACTATTCAAGTAATAATAATGTGAGACAGCACAAATACCATACAAACCAAAATTAACATGCAGATAACCTGAAAAGTATCTTCAATTTATCTGCCACAAGCCAACCTGGCTTTGACCACACCATCAAATTTTTAAACCTAAGCCAGTGGAATTCAGAGGCCTGTGAAATTATTTAAAACAAGATCTTTTGAAGGACAAATCAGCCCGAGGATTCAGGCAGGCTTCTACTTCAGTGAAGTATCAATCGTCAGGTAATGAGCATTCGTTAATAACAATCTCCAAAAGTCTGAGCAGTGCCACAGTTTATCAGAAAGTTTAATAAAGATGTTTTTGGCCACTAATTATTTACTGACAGCACTGATTTAGCCTGGAGTGGTGAGGTGATGAAGTGACCCTCAGCTTTGGCAGACCCAATTACACACTGAGAGCAGCAGCACGGAGTACAACTGCTGCTCCTTTGCAGGGTGGTCACATCCCTGCTCACACCAGTCCCGGAGCAGCTGGCCCCGCTCAGGGCAGGGGCACTGGACCCTCCCCAGGTCCCCTCAACCAGCCCCTGCCAAGCTCTGGCACACATGGGCAGCTTCAGGTGACAGCTGAACAGAACTGTGATTTCCAGGAAGAGCAGCACAGGTTTTCCAATTAATTTTGCTATCAGCTTTATTCAGATTTTTTATTTTTTTTTTAGAAATAAGCTTAATTAACAGTTCAGAGCTGACATGTCCTCCTCCAAATGCAGCTACCTCCCTCCCTCCCCTGAGCAATGAGCTGCTGAACCCTCACAGAACAGCATGAAACATAAAGGAACACTTGGAACCAACAAGTCTGGCAGTTGCAAACTGTCAATCTCTTTACACCTCTTACAAACATAGAGAAAATCATCTATTAGATGGAAAACATATTTTCTATGTTATTTTTCTATGGTTTTTTTAAGTTAAGTGGTTTGTGTTACCCTTCTCACACTCATCCCTGCTGCACAAAAGATGAATGGCTATCTCATCCATACTCATGTAGTTGGAATAATCAAGATCTTCCTGAATTACCAATAATTATAAACATAGGAATGGTCACTACCAGCTCCTCACACACTCAGTGGTCAGCCTTCAGCAGGCAATAGCAAATGAGGGGAATGGCTCTACTGTCAGTTTTCCAAGGACTTCTGGAAACAATGGAGTGCTTTGAGCTTCTCAGAATATTTTGCTGTGTCAGTGGGAAAGCACTGACAATCCCCAGGTTTAGGTGAAAATCCATAGTGGAATACAACTGCCAACCATTATCTATCAGCACACACATCATGACATCAGCTTATCCATGAGCAGCAAAGTTGCCATCCTCACACCAAAGCAGCCTTTGGTGAACTTAAGAAATTCTGCTTTGAATGCAAGAATTTGAACCCACAATATACACAACTCTTACTACTTGCATTTTAGATATTGTATAAAATGTAATGCAACAATCACTAATACACGGCTCTCTCACACATCCATATCCTCAAGGATTATAGTATTTTCATGTTCTTTTTATTTAATGTAGCCATGGCTTTAAGGTGAAGAAGAGGAGGGTGAGATGGGATATCAGGAGGAAATTCCTCCCGGTGAGGGTGGGGAGGCCCTGGCACAGGGTGCCCAGAGCAGCTGTGGCTGCCCCATCCCTGGGAGCGTCCAAGGCCAGGTTGGACGGGGTTTGGAGCCCCCTGGGCCAGTGGAAGGTGTCCCTGCCCACGGCAGGGGGTGGCACTGGATGGGCTTTAAGGTCCCTTCCAGCCCAAACCATCCTGTGATTCCATGATTCTTTATTTTTGATATATGTATGCAAAATTAACTTTAAAGGTTTACATTTATACAAGGCTCCTCCTAGCAAATATTGCCCACACTCTTCTGACTGAATCCGAGGAATAAAATGGTCACTTAGACAACCCAGCCAGAAAATGCATCTATAGCTTTGGACACAATGACATGGCCTGATGGACTTGCAGATAAAGGCAGGGTTCAAGTGTTTCAGTCATGGCACTTTCATGCAGTGCCAATAAAATTACTACAAATCCTGGTTTTGTCAAAAGGAGAGTGGAATGTATTTATGAAATGACTCTTTTCCTCCTAACTATATTCAAGAGAGACTTACAGGAAAAGAAATAAAGCTCGGTTATTTCCTGTTCACATCTCTGTCCTTTGAGCTGGAGAACAAAGGAATTTGACACTCCATATCTACACTCATCTTAAACACCATTCTTTGGCCTTTAGCTGGGTACAGAGTGGCACTGACAGTTAAGGAAATGGTCCTACTTATAGAAAATCAGCAGCTTTTATAAGCTGCACAGGTCATCATGCTGATAAGGACTGCTACTATCACCTTATCTACACTTCTGTCAAAGTCCCAGGTCAGAGGAGGTAAAACCCAGCTAATTATCCCTCCTCCTCCTCTGCTCATGCAAGCAGGAGTTGTCTTTTGAAGGAATTTGCTTGAGGAGTGAAATGTCTGTCTCAGTCCTAAAATAATCGCAGTTCAGCAGTGGAAATGCCAATGGTTCCAGGAAACAGGCCATGCAAAAACCCTCCTAAACTGTCCAGTAACCTGATACAAGAAAAATCCTTCCCTTAGTCCAGATCTGTTGATGTAACCTCAAGCAAGACAGACCAGGGATCCAAAACAGTTTAACACCACTCGAAGAGGACTCTGGAAATATCTGGGCTGTGGCTCATCCAGTTCTGGAGAAGAGAACAACAGATCCTCACTAGCCGAGGATGAAGGAATCCTGCGTGTGCCTGTGCAAGCGCTGAGTGAAGCCCAAGACACAGGGTCAGTCTGTCCAAGCAAACAACCAGCCTGTGCAGCCAGCCAGCAAGGAGAGCTCACCATTTCCCCTCGCCCACCCAGTGCTGCTTTACCAGAGCTAGGCCTTAAATTCTTTCTCCTTCCCTTTTTTTGTGATGATATGGGGAAGTGAGCAGAAGTGGGGAGAGAAGGAAGGCTGGGGAGAGGAGATAACAGACACAGTGTAATTCCATCAGCTCAGGTTTGGGTTTGCTTCCACTTCTAGTTTATTCATTCAAACCTGACTTACTGTCCTCCACAAACCACTCGTAACTGTACACCCCATTAACCATCTCCATTTCTTTTCATTTATCCTGTACTAAATACAGACACACAAACCTATATATAGTTATTATAACAAAACCTGCTTGTATTTTATGAAGTCATACCAACATTTCCTTGTCTTTTTTGACTGCATCTCCTCCCACAGCATCCAGGCACCTCATGAAGCTCCCTAAGCTGGTGCCTGGTGTCACACGGTGTCCTCTCATCACCCTCTGCACTGATCCATGACCCTGCCATTCACAGCCCATTACTCAGCTGGAAATGAATGGCTCAGCGTTCTGGATAATTGGGTTGCATCCACTGGGATCCAGCATCTTCGGCAGGGGCACCACCTCCCCCCGCTGGGCACCGCTGATGCTGTGAACCTTGTTTTTACAAAAGCTACCTCAGCTTTGTGATCGCTGCAGAAGGTTCCTGTTCCCCCCACAAGCCCAGTGTCCTCAGCAGGCCCTGGCCTAGCAGAGGTTTCAGCAGCCACTGCCCAGCACCTGCAGCACTCCTGTTCACAGTCCCAGAGCTCTCCAGCAGCCACACTGCTCCCACAGGGCACCTCTGTAGGCCAGGTTACGTCTCTTCCATTGGAGCAGCCCTGCAGGCCAAAGCTGGTTTACCAAACCTCTGTCAAGTCCCTGCATTCCCAGCTGCCAGCCCTGCCCAGAGCTCACCAGCCACAAACCTTCCCCTGGATACCTGCATTCGGGCAGCTGAAGTTTTGGGGTTGATATATCAACTGGCCAGGTTTCCAGTGACTGGATAAAGATGTTTTAACACCAGTAACTCCTGTATGGTGCCCACACTGCAGAAGTGGGGATCAGCTCCTGACAGGTCCCTGCAGCTCCTTCCCCAGGGCTCCTGCTCAGAGAACATGGTGGCAAAAGGCCAAAACCTCTCTGTGTAGAGCCCCCTCAGCTCTGCAGCTTCACGAGCTGGAGCTCCATGGGCTGAGGAAGCAGTTCCCCACCGGGAAGCAGCATGGGCATGTTCTCCCAGCTCCACACCTGGGCTGCTGCGCCCTGCCAGGACCCAGCTGCCTCTGAATGGAGCTCACGTGTGCCTTTATCAGCGCTGTGGTTAATCTGCAACCAGATCACCCACTCCAGGGCAGCTGAGGATTAAATGTACAGGAATTAAACCAGATATTACTACAACTAAACATTAACTCGCTGCTGCTGGACTATCTTGTTTTAAGCCCCCAATCTTCCTCAGTAAGTCAGGAAAGAAGAGGGTGCTGACACCCAGGTGTTACTGAGAACGCAAAGCACCATTTCAGTTTCAAACAGTGTAACTACACACACAACATAAACCATCACCTCCATGAACCAGGGGGACTTGCAGAAATTTGGGATCCTTTTTGATAAGTTATTCCCTCCTCACATACTGATCACTGTTTCCAAACGAGGGCAGGACTCGTATCCATGGCTTAACTGGGTGGGTTCAGATTGTTTTGCTCACGAAGTCCTTCCTGATCATCTGTTTGAACCCTGTTTCCAAAGAGACCTGGGAGAACAGGTACCTAAGCTGTGCTGGTATGAGCAGCAAGGTGAGGCTGCCCTGGCTGTGCAACACTTGTGTCTCCAAAGGCATCACACAGTCCTTCCTTCAGGAACTTCCTTCAGTTCCCAGCAGCCTCCGTAGGGAAAACCCCCCCGATGCTGGGACACCACCTCATAAAACACTGACCAGCTGCTAATACAGAACCAGCACCCAGCACACACCATATGGCACGTGCAGAAACTGCACTGAGTGTAGGACTGGTTATTTAAACACAGCCTCCTGCTGCATTTTCCCCACAGCATTGATTGATTGTAAATGTGAAATTACAAGGCAAAGGGCACGTGGGAGGTTTTCATCACAGGCTGATCAGATATAAGCGGTGTGTAACAAAACAAAGGGATCAGTATTTTAAAAGCTACCAAACTACAGAACCACATTGGCCAAGCAGTGGGGCCTATTTTCAAATTACAGCTTGTTGGGTGATAATTACATCAACACCGCTGCAATTACTGGGGCTGTGATCATCCCAGTTTGATCAGGAACAGCAGCATGCTCTGCAGTTCAGTGTTATTACACAGGTTCTGCAACTAGAAAAATGACCTGGAGAAATAATCCAAAATTCACAAAGGACCAATCCCTCACAGTCAAGCTGAAAGGACTGTCAAAACATCTAACCAGACGAAAGAACCGTTATTAAAGCAATGGTATCAACCCAGTAACCTACATTAGCAGATTGGAGCCCTTTACAAGCCATTGCTCATTCATAATAGCACTTTTATTGCTGCTTCTTGAACCCTAGAATTGGTTCGTGGCCCCCTCAGGTTCCTGCCTCTCCCTCACATTGTAACATTGTACCCAAGCTTAATTAGGGAAAAAAAAAGAGGGAAAATGGTTGGACACAGCTATCTTCACACCACAGCTGACAGCACTGAGGAGAGAAGTCCAGCGAGGCCACAATTTTAGCCACGGTCAGCCAGAATCTGGGCAGCTGCCTGTGCTGGTGTTCCCATCATGAAGCCATGGTTTGTACCCACTCCCAGCAGAGGGAACCACCCACCCTCTGAAGGCACGGGAAGGGCAGTTTGGGAGCACCAGGACAGGTTATTTATTAG
>VZRS01008313.1:52946-76463 GCA_013398055.1 Ifrita kowaldi
CAGCACCCAGCACACACCATATGGCACGTGCAGAAACTGCACTGAGTGTAGGACTGGTTATTTAAACACAGCCTCCTGCTGCATTTTCCCCACAGCATTGATTGATTGTAAATGTGAAATTACAAGGCAAAGGGCACGTGGGAGGTTTTCATCACAGGCTGATCAGATATAAGCGGTGTGTAACAAAACAAAGGGATCAGTATTTTAAAAGCTACCAAACTACAGAACCACATTGGCCAAGCAGTGGGGCCTATTTTCAAATTACAGCTTGTTGGGTGATAATTACATCAACACCGCTGCAATTACTGGGGCTGTGATCATCCCAGTTTGATCAGGAACAGCAGCATGCTCTGCAGTTCAGTGTTATTACACAGGTTCTGCAACTAGAAAAATGACCTGGAGAAATAATCCAAAATTCACAAAGGACCAATCCCTCACAGTCAAGCTGAAAGGACTGTCAAAACATCTAACCAGACGAAAGAACCGTTATTAAAGCAATGGTATCAACCCAGTAACCTACATTAGCAGATTGGAGCCCTTTACAAGCCATTGCTCATTCATAATAGCACTTTTATTGCTGCTTCTTGAACCCTAGAATTGGTTCGTGGCCCCCTCAGGTTCCTGCCTCTCCCTCACATTGTAACATTGTACCCAAGCTTAATTAGGGAAAAAAAAAGAGGGCAAATGGTTGGACACAGCTATCTTCACACCACAGCTGACAGCACTGAGGAGAGAAGTCCAGCGAGGCCACAATTTTAGCCACGGTCAGCCAGAATCTGGGCAGCTGCCTGTGCTGGTGTTCCCATCATGAAGCCATGGTTTGTACCCACTCCAGCAGAGGGAACCACCCACCCTCTGAAGGCACGGAAAGGGCAGTTTGGGAGCACCAGGACAGGTTATTTATTAGCTGTGACACGGGGCCAGCCAGGCCAGCAAGAGGCATTTCTGGCAGCACCACTTGCTCTGGGATCAAGGTATTATTTCAGCTATTGACAGATCATTCAGGGAGGCATCCAAACAGGGCCTGTTTCAGAGAGGTCTGACACGGCAGCAGCACACAAGGTGCTGGCACTCCCAGGCAGAGCTGCAATTACAGCAGTGCCTCCCTCACAGCTGGCACTCGCAGAATCCCAACAAAAACTAGGACGTTAAAAGCACAAACATTCTGTATGGATCTGAAGGAAATGTAGACAATAAAAATAGCTTTAAACCAGGTTCAGTGACTTGTGACCACACAACCATCCAGCAGAAAGACCTGCACCTTCCTCCACAGCAAAACTAGTCTGTGTCAGGCTGGTACCTTCAGTAAAGGGATGTAACTTTGAAAATCAACCCCTCAGCCACTTTGGCCAAGGTGCTCTGTCAGCAGTCACTGGCTTGGTTCATCCTTTCAGTACCTGATAAATCAGTACTAAATACATGACAAGTATTTTGGCCATATAATACTAATCTGAGCCTTCCCAAGATGAGATTGATGCCACCTCCCAGAGTCATAAAAGCTTTAGACAGAAAAAACGCTTCTATGCAAGTTAATTCCTGCACTGCTGGTAACACGGTAACATTTCCTGCTTTGTCTTAGGACTGAGAAGCTTCAAACGTTCACACGGGTTCTGAACTGGAATGCAGGACTGTTCTTGGGATCTTTGTGTCAGAGCATCCCCAGGACCGCTCCTGCCAGGAGAGCCAGGGAGGAAGGTGCAGGAGCAGGAGGGGTTGGGTCAGAGGAGCTGCAGGAAGAGCAGCACCTGAGCCCCAGGACCATCCCCGTTCACTGCTATGGACGTGAATGCTGGAGAACTCACAGGAAACCACAGTTTATGCTAAACACAGTAGTGAAACATCATGTGAACAGTGCATCTAAATCATAAAATGGCACAAGAGGAAGAAAAGGAAGTGAGTTTCCAAAACAGGATTAGACGCTAAAGTGAAACTCGGAGATCCACTGACAAGCACAGGCCAAAGCTCCTGATAAAATCAAGCTCCTGCCAAGCTCTGCTGTCCCAGAATTCCACATTTGAGGGAGAGGGACAGAATGACCCAACAAGGACCTGCCTCCTCCAGAGCCTTCCTTGGTGCTGCACTAAAGCACATTTTCTCCTAAACTTAAAATGTGTCCAGAATCTTGAGAAACCCTGGATCCTGCGTGTGCTTCAGGGAACATTTTCAGTGCCAGACCTTTCCTCTTGCCCCCTGCTGCAGCTGAGCAGGGCATGAGCAGGGCACCAGTCCTGTGTCCCCTGTCACTGTGCTCGGGGTGTCCCTGCTCTGCCCCACGCAGCTCCTCAGCCCAAGAGCTGCTGCTGCTGCTGCTACCTCTGAGAGCAGCCTGGTTTGGAGTATTGGTTGTGTGAACTCTTGGAGGACATGCAAGAAGGCAATTTACTATCAGAAAACAAACACTGAAAA
Organism: Ifrita kowaldi; assembly: GCA_013398055.1. Taxonomy (NCBI): domain Eukaryota; kingdom Metazoa; phylum Chordata; class Aves; order Passeriformes; family Cinclosomatidae; genus Ifrita; species Ifrita kowaldi. The sequence continues at coordinate 55,353 of VZRS01008313.1, forward strand.
TTCTGATTCTATCTCAGCCTTCCTCCCCACAATAATATCCAATAGCTCGAGGATTCCCTAAATGGAAATGCAACTAATACAAGGCCTAAAGGCCATCTCAAAGGAAAGCTGTGTGCGACAGAACGTGGCCTGTTGATTCCACACACATTATTCCAGACTGCCTCGGCTCCATCTAGGGCAAAGAAAAAAAAACCCAAAGAAAATGAAGTAGCTGTTTAAAGGGAATTTAAGGAGGTTCCTAACAATTATTTTCAATATCAGGAAAACAGATTTAAAAACACCTCAGCTGTGGCCACTGTGCCAGCAGAACCAGAGCTCTTGATTCTCTGAACACACCTCTGGTGGGACCCAGACAAAAAGAGTGGCAAAGCCACCCAGGACATTCCGCAGGGGCTGCTCCTCTGCTTTGGAGTCAGCCCTGGCTGTGGCACCTCTTGGAGCATGTCCAAGAGAAGAAGAGTTGCATGGGAGTTACCAGCGGCAGCCACAAAGCCCTTCAGAAAACATGGAAAGAGAAGGTTTTCCTGGTTGTTTTCTGGTTTTCCTGCCTGTTGGCACTGAGGACAGTCACAGCACCTGGAGGGGAATAGGATACAGTCACCAAGGAGCCAGAGCCTTTATGGCCACAGTTCACCTGTGTCACTCGGAAGGGTGCTGCCACAATACAGCCCACAGCCAGCTTTACACTGTTTCCTTGCTGAAATCACTACTTTGAGGCCAAATAATTATATCTTACATAATGTGGCCACTAGCCAAACTAACAAAAGCTTTCTGAGAAAATCAACATGCTTAAATTAGACTTGCCTTCAGATTTTAAGTAAACTGAATGAACTCTTAAGCCATGGCAGTCTCTGGGCTGTGTCAGACGTGTTGTGCCTTCATACTCTAATAAAAAACAAGGAACAGCGTCTGCCAGCTGGTTCTCTGCACTAGGAGCTGCAGCCACCATGTGCAGCCATAAAACGTGACTCAAAAAATTATGTACAGATGGGCCTAGAAGTTTAGCATTTATAAGTTCTCTTGATAGCCTGCATTTGCTACAGATAAAAGCAAATCACAATCTTTTCACAAATATTCTTTGCCTGAATTACTCAGAAAACTACCTTAGAGTCAACATCAATTCAGCACAAGAGCAGTGACGAGCTGAAGCACAGACAGGCCAAAAGGAAATCAAACTACTCAGGAAAATGGAATTACATCCTACCAGACTCACAGCTCGTCTGTGTGCAGAGAGATTGACTGTCTCAAATCTGTGCTACTGGGTTTTTTAAAGGCAAACATCAGCTCAGGGTTTTTGGTGGTGTGCAGTTCCTTGCCTGCTGATGCCTTTGCTTTAGCACAGGGTTGGAAGCAAACAACACACGGTAGCACTTCTGCTGGTAGAGAGAACTAATTTAAGGATTCAGAACACCCCCATAACCACAGCCAGTGCAGGCCACAGACATCTCAAGCAATAACAACATGATAGAAACAGCCATTTTTAGTCCTACTTAACCACTGCAACCTGAGAGAGAGGCTGAAAGTTTTCTAGAGCATATAAAATTTAGGTTTAGGTATGTACTTTCTGCCCTGAGCAGAGCCTCAGTAAAATAAACAAGCTTCCATGAAATTTATGGGTACACCAGCAAAACTCATGTTGGCCAATAAGGAGATTAAAAAAGAAAAATTCCAGCAAACTATTCCTCAAGTCAAAACTAAGTTCCAATTCAAAATATATAGCAAAAATCCTGAGAAACTGGAGCTTTTGAGTGAAAAATAATTCACATATTGAGTGTTATTAAAATTTTCAGAGTAATCAATTCTCTCTTATCACTGGTTTATCAAGGATCTTTTAAAGGTGGGTTACTGTCTCACTAAATCTAAAAACCAATCTTAATCCAGAGCACTCCTAAAGAACCCTCTCAGATGAACCTAGTTACTTATTCACTTTCAGAAAGATTATAACGAGAATATTTGAAACACTCGGTCTGGCAGGCTGGTACATGACTTCATCATGCCCAGTCTCCCAGGGGACATCCGGGATTATCTGCAGTGCCAGTTCATAAGGTTTGAAAACACAAACTTGAGCACAAAGCTGTGGCTGTCACCATGTCACTGCAGAGGGACCCTTCACCCCTTATCCATAGGTACGTGCACTGCATTCTCTGGGGCAAGAAGCAATGGCACTTCTGCTGTTCAGTGAGGGCCTGAAAAAATGTCACCCCACATTCTGACCTGGGTGGGAATCATGGTACTAAGATATGTAAAAAGGAGATTTTAGTGCAGTGGTAAAAGTTTGAGACCGGAGAAAGTGTTAGGGCAAACAAACTGTGATCCGAGCGCTTCAGAGCAACACTCCCTCCGTGGCAGCAGGGACTTTCTCAGTCTCCACCTGCCAAAATAAATTTGCTGCCATTTAAGGTTGTTAGATGTTTCCCCGATTAATCACTGCCGCGGAGCAGTGTCCCGGAGCCGGTTCTCCTGCAGGACGTTACACAACGGGGCCGGCCCTGCCAGCGCCAGGGAAGGGCAGCGGCGGGAGCGGAGCTTCCAAGGGTGGAGTGGATCTCAATCCCAGGGCTGCAGAGCACCTCCCTCCCGGGACACCACCTCCGCAATCCAGGGAAGCCGAACCACCGCCGAGCAGGTGGGATCCTGCTAGAAATGTTTCCCTATCCAAAGAGTTATTCCTGTTTCGACAGAAGGAATTTAAATTGGGAGGAATGAACCCGGTTAGGTCACCCTGTTGCTGCAGCCCTGAGGGGGCACTAAAGCATTGCTAACAATCTCCTTTTAGGAACTAATATCTGATAATATTAGGAACTAACTCTTTAAATTAGGGGCGGGGGGGGGACAGCAAAAGCAGCACCATAAACAGGATAATTTCATCCTGGGAAATGCATAGCTCACACTTTTGTTTAGATCTGAGTGTTTAACTTCACCCATAGAATCCATAAGCGGAGACAACTGCCTCCCATTTAACCTTTCATTTATTTCAAAATGAATTCCGTAAACACCTGTGATACAGACATGGCAAATCAACTGCTCCTGGCTCCAAACAAACTGTTTAAAAAGGACCAGAGGCCAGTGGACAAAGATGTCAGCAACAAAATGCTGGAGAATAGAAAAGAATGGGAAAGAGTGTCTTGAGCAGTAAAAAAAAAAATTGCAGCTACAAATCTTTTCAACTTCTATTCCAGCTGTGTGAAGCTCATCACAGCAGTATTTGACAGCTGCCACCCCAGGCCCAGCTGCAGATGCTGCTACCGGTGATGACGTTCCTGCAGGAAGATCTTGCTTTGGGTAAGGCATGAGGAACTTCGCCCCCCCTCTGGATGCTTCAGGAGATGCTCTCAAAGGAGGTGGCGGTGCTAATTAGCAGCTGGGGGACAGTCATCTGTCCCTGATCAGACCAGTTCTTGCTCTCTGGGGAATCCACACCGCACAGATTCTAGACTGAGAGTGTTTTTCCCCCAGTTCTCTCAGGCCCATCTCATCAGTTCCACAGCTCCTGTGAAATGCAACTATCACCAGTTCACCACCCACAACCAGCTCCTTGCTGCAGCTGAGGTTTTGCAAGGCGAAACTCTCACTGAAATGGAGATAACCGGCACTATCTAGGAAATTAACACTCATTAACCACCAGCACTCCCACGGGCTGCTGCGAGCAGGAGAGCGAGGTCTACAGAAACCAGCCAAGAGGCAGAGGACTGGCAGCAAGAACAGTGTTGCTTTCTCAAAGGTGACCTTGGGCAATTTCCACTCCCAGTTACAAAATCAAGGCAGACGGGAGGGCAGGGGACCAGCAAAAGCCTGAACAGAGACACCCTCCACCCTCATGCCAGGGTTTTGTTGCTCTTTGGTGGACAAACGGGGGAAGAAAAGCAAACTAACCCATAGAGGCTCCATGGGAAAGTTCACTGGCTACTGGATAAAATATTCAGTAGCCTAAATAATACACACTATAATGGCCTGGCCTATTTTTGCTACAGGTGGGTCTGGCAAACATGAATCATCTTTGGAGGAAATCCCAAAGTGCTCCCCTACCACAGTCATATCTGTACACAGAAAAGAAGGAACTAAGTCCACAACCAAAAAAAGCCACCTTCACATTGCCACTGGTATTGGCCAAATTTGCCAGGGAGTTAATTTCCAGCTGGAAAAATTTAAAGCAAATGTTGATTATGATGACAGGATGGTTATATTTGGAATTAGAGGAACAGAGCTCCCTAAAGTATCTTCACAAGTGTGATCTAACAAATGAGTTTTCATGAGATCCCACAATACACTCGGTAAGAAAGCAAGCCACAGCAAGACAAGATGGTATCCACTTATTAGGAAGTGAGTTTTTGTTACAATTTCAACTTCTCTATGATGCAATTCAAGGCAAATCTAACAAGAAAACTCCAAGGCACGTGAAGAGTGGCCAATTACACTCTGCAAATGTGAAACCCTGAAGCAAATGAGTGACAAACACTGCAGTGGCATCCAGAAGCACCAGAAAGTGATTAATCCTGTGCATAATTAGAGAATGATAATAATTAGAACAGCAAAGCAAGGGGGTAAGACTGTAGGGTTTCCGTGGCTCCTGGAGGAGCAGGTGCTGGCTTAGAGTAGGGCCCTTCGGCCCTCTGAGGCTGACACCAAGAGAACCGTGCTGGAAAGGAAACTTTAACTCAACATTAACACAGCCTGGGGAAGGGAAGGTTGTGTGGAGACTTCACAGCACCTTCCAGTGAAGGAAGCTGGAGAGGGACTCTGTCATGAACTGCAGTGACAGGACAAGGCAGAATGGGTACAAATTGAGAAAAGAAGGAATTCAGGTTAGATATTAGGAAGAATTTTTTTGTTGTGAGGATAGTGAGACACTGGAACAGGTTGCCCAGGGAGGTTGTAGATGGCCCAACTCTGCAAATGTTCAAGGCCAGCCTGGGTGAGGCCTTGAGCAACCTGGTCTAGTGAGAGGTGTCCCTGCCCATCATGGGACTAAATGATCCCTTCCAACCCCTTAACATTATGTGATAAAAAAGCTCAGAAAAGAGGGTTTCCACTGAGACCTTCTCTAGGCTCTCTAATGGGACAGGCAGGAGAAGGGAGGGGGTCAGTGGGAACTGAATGCTGAGGAAGGTCGGGCACCCCGAGCCAGCAGGACCCCAGCATCACCTTGTGCCACCAGTTTCCACTTGGAAAACTTCCACCCTGGAAGCCACTTGGGGATCCTGAGAAGACAAGCAAAAGATTCTTTCTCCAGCCAAAACAGTTCCCAGGCATTACCACCAGCACCTGAGAGCACCTAAGGGTAGGGACATCCCTCCTGAAACCCCTCAGTTCTTGTGTGACAATACAGTTCCTTTGAAAGGCAATTCTGACGTTTCCCACTCCATAAAAATCCATCTGCTGCCATTACTTTCTCTGTGTTCATTCAAAATTTCTGAGACTGAAAACTACTCTACTTTCCCCCTCTGAGTGAAAGATGCAATTTCAAAGTCAAAATCCTTGGTGTGAAAACTCCACAGCAGGAGAAGCTGGTCCCAGAAAACCCAAGGGGATGGTGGCAGCAGCATTGAGCAGGGAGGGAAGAAAAGTCTGAGAAATAAATTTCACCACTTGTGATTTACTCCATGTGTATCGTGATAACTATTGTTTTTTCTTAAAATACACCCTCTTTGAGTAAAAAGAATACAACCATCCTCACCATTATTAAGAGGTTTTTAGCTTTCATCACTGTGAAGTTGGAAACAACCACACAGTATCTGAAAGGTTTAAACATTAGAGAGCAGAACAAAACCAGGGAATGCTTGAACTTGCCAGTGCTGCTCCCTCACACTGCTCCTCCCCTGTCCTCATAGATAAATGGATGGTTTGTAGCCGATATGGGATAGGATGTTTTTTCAAGTTACTTCCTCCCCATGATGAAAAAAGGGACTATTTGGCACTCATAGCATTGGAGGGTACAAAGAGTATCAAAACCCAGGTCAAAACACAAAGAGATCACTGTCTACAGTGATAGAAACTTTTAGTTTGCAAAATGTCCATTGCACTCCATTACTCAGGGAATGAATCAAAGGCTCCCACTCTCCATGTGACACCCAGGGATGACCAGATGGGTGGGCACAATTGGGCAATTTTCCTACACAGCAAATTATTTGGGATCTGGCCATTAGTGCTATCAGTTTCCACATCAAGTACCTCATTAGGATAAACAGAGGCTGCTCGTTTGTCTTAAACAAGGCAAGCCAGTACATTTACATATGAAAGGGAGGGGGTGGGGCTATTTTCCCCTGAAAGCTTTCCCAGATTGATTATGGGGCTTACCCTGCTCATCAAGACATAAGAGAATTTGGCACTGCACAAAGGATGGGAAGGTGGTGTAGGAATTACTGCCAGCACAAGATTTACATCACATAAGCAGGTACAGGTAAAGAGGAGCCTTCAAAAAGGCAGCAAAAGTGTCTTGATAAAAAAACCCCTCAACAAATACTGATCCGACTACTGAACTGTTTGAGCTTCCCACATCCCTCGTTCAACATAAACCTGACACTGACCAAGCCAGGCTTTCTGTAAGAACCTGTTCACTTATCCCTCCTGTGATTTATTGTGGTTTAAGTGCACATTAATAAATGTAGCCCTAGCAAATGATTCCTTTCATTTCGTCAAGGTGCCACAGAATGTCTTCAAAATTTGCCACGTTTACTGTTTTTAACTTCTGTTATTTTTTCCTAGGTACAAGGCAGAAGGTTAAAACGTATCAGATGGAGTNGAGGGACTCTGTCATGAACTGCAGTGACAGGACAAGGCAGAATGGGTACAAATTGAGAAAAGAAGGAATTCAGGTTAGATATTAGGAAGAATTTTTTTGTTGTGAGGATAGTGAGACACTGGAACAGGTTGCCCAGGGAGGTTGTAGATGGCCCAACTCTGCAAATGTTCAAGGCCAGCCTGGGTGAGGCCTTGAGCAACCTGGTCTAGTGAGAGGTGTCCCTGCCCATCATGGGACTAAATGATCCCTTCCAACCCCTTAACATTATGTGATAAAAAAGCTCAGAAAAGAGGGTTTCCACTGAGACCTTCTCTAGGCTCTCTAATGGGACAGGCAGGAGAAGGGAGGGGGTCAGTGGGAACTGAATGCTGAGGAAGGTCGGGCACCCCGAGCCAGCAGGACCCCAGCATCACCTTGTGCCACCAGTTTCCACTTGGAAAACTTCCACCCTGGAAGCCACTTGGGGATCCTGAGAAGACAAGCAAAAGATTCTTTCTCCAGCCAAAACAGTTCCCAGGCATTACCACCAGCACCTGAGAGCACCTAAGGGTAGGGACATCCCTCCTGAAACCCCTCAGTTCTTGTGTGACAATACAGTTCCTTTGAAAGGCAATTCTGACGTTTCCCACTCCATAAAAATCCATCTGCTGCCATTACTTTCTCTGTGTTCATTCAAAATTTCTGAGACTGAAAACTACTCTACTTTCCCCCTCTGAGTGAAAGATGCAATTTCAAAGTCAAAATCCTTGGTGTGAAAACTCCACAGCAGGAGAAGCTGGTCCCAGAAAACCCAAGGGGATGGTGGCAGCAGCATTGAGCAGGGAGGGAAGAAAAGTCTGAGAAATAAATTTCACCACTTGTGATTTACTCCATGTGTATCGTGATAACTATTGTTTTTTCTTAAAATACACCCTCTTTGAGTAAAAAGAATACAACCATCCTCACCATTATTAAGAGGTTTTTAGCTTTCATCACTGTGAAGTTGGAAACAACCACACAGTATCTGAAAGGTTTAAACATTAGAGAGCAGAACAAAACCAGGGAATGCTTGAACTTGCCAGTGCTGCTCCCTCACACTGCTCCTCCCCTGTCCTCATAGATAAATGGATGGTTTGTAGCCGATATGGGATAGGATGTTTTTTCAAGTTACTTCCTCCCCATGATGAAAAAAGGGACTATTTGGCACTCATAGCATTGGAGGGTACAAAGAGTATCAAAACCCAGGTCAAAACACAAAGAGATCACTGTCTACAGTGATAGAAACTTTTAGTTTGCAAAATGTCCATTGCACTCCATTACTCAGGGAATGAATCAAAGGCTCCCACTCTCCATGTGACACCCAGGGATGACCAGATGGGTGGGCACAATTGGGCAATTTTCCTACACAGCAAATTATTTGGGATCTGGCCATTAGTGCTATCAGTTTCCACATCAAGTACCTCATTAGGATAAACAGAGGCTGCTCGTTTGTCTTAAACAAGGCAAGCCAGTACATTTACATATGAAAGGGAGGGGGTGGGGCTATTTTCCCCTGAAAGCTTTCCCAGATTGATTATGGGGCTTACCCTGCTCATCAAGACATAAGAGAATTTGGCACTGCACAAAGGATGGGAAGGTGGTGTAGGAATTACTGCCAGCACAAGATTTACATCACATAAGCAGGTACAGGTAAAGAGGAGCCTTCAAAAAGGCAGCAAAAGTGTCTTGATAAAAAAACCCCTCAACAAATACTGATCCGACTACTGAACTGTTTGAGCTTCCCACATCCCTCGTTCAACATAAACCTGACACTGACCAAGCCAGGCTTTCTGTAAGAACCTGTTCACTTATCCCTCCTGTGATTTATTGTGGTTTAAGTGCACATTAATAAATGTAGCCCTAGCAAATGATTCCCTTCATTTCGTCAAGGTGCCACAGAATGTCTTCAAAATTTGCCACGTTTACTGTTTTTAACTTCTGTTATTTTTTCCTAGGTACAAGGCAGAAGGTTAAAACGTATCAGATGGAGTTCAACATTTTGAAATATTATGACCCAATTCTACAGTTTCCATGATTCAGCTACAAAGTTTGCAACACAACACATTTTTTGTGTTTGTCCACTAAAACAAGTGATCTGTCCATCTGCACTGGGTCTGCTCGCTAGCTTTAATGAACAGCCTCTCAGCAAAGCAGCTAAGCAGCCAGTTACCAATCAGTTATGGGCAGAACTCCTGGGAGAAGACCAAGATTGACACGACTTTTCTCCCTAAATTCAGTAGCAACACATCTGGGCTGGCCCTGAAGTTAATCACAGCCTGTGAAGTTAATCACGGCATGAGAGCAGAGCCCCAAACTCACACTATCCCCTCAGAACAGCCCTGGGAACAGTGAAGATCTTCCTGCTCCAACGGCTCATCCAGCGAGCAGCAGGTGCCACCTTGGCTCCTCCACGAGAGCATCCAAGATCCAGAAACCCAGAGGAAAAGCAGGACAGAAACAATCAGGCATTCTTTAGGTTTATGAAAGCTTTAGATTTACGTTCCTGCTTGTTTCCTGCATGGCAGGGGATGATACACATGGCATCTTTTAGGAGATGGGTGTCCCCCATCACTCTTTCCTGGCTTTCCCATTCCTGCCAGCCAGCTACAGCCTGGCACAGCTCCTCAGGGCAAGAGCACTCGCATCCAAACCCCACAGCACCCATGATTCCAGCATTCCGTGTGCCAGCCTGGCACCAGCTCCCCCTCACTGCCTGCAGGGACGCAGGGACAGCACCAAAAGTCAAACCAGGCAGCCAAGACATTTGGTGAAAAACAAGACTCGTTTTGACAACAAGCAGCCCCCCCTTAAGTCTCCAAAAATGTAAGTCCTTAATGGAAAACATGTTTTCTATTGACTGATTGGAAAAATGAAGTCAAATATTCCCAATAATTTCAAAATTGTTCAGTTTTCCTTCAGTTTCCTACCAAGCCCAGCTCTTAGGGTTTCATACCAGGTTTAAAGGCTTTACACTTCACACGGATCTGCTTTTCCCTGGCGTTTCCTCAGAGGGGTTTAAGTTCCGTAACTAACACGGAGTCACAGAACCAGCTGCCAGATGCTGGAGATGTCTAGCTCAGGAATGTCTGCATCCTTGAAAGCCAGGATGCAGCACAGCCCAAAAAACAAGAACAAAGACAAGATTTCCATTGTTTGTTTTGCTGGAGACACAAATGCTACATTTATCAGAAAAAGAAGGGAAAGGGATACTCCTGTTTCTATCCCAGTGCTGCAGCACAGGCGTTGTTCGTGTTCTCCTCACCTGGAACAGGTCAGAAACCACCCAAAGCAAAGTCCCTTTCTGACTGCGACACAGGCAAACTCAAAAAAGGAAACGCTGATTATCAAGCAGCACTGTCCGCAAAGTCAAACATCCAACCTCGGGCTTATTTTAGAAAGGCTCCCTGGTAATTTGCCTGTGCTTTTGAAAAGCAAGGAATATGTTTTGAATTATAAGAGGTTACAGGGACATTTTTGTGGTAAATTTGGACTTTCATTTGCAAAAAAACCTCCTCAGTGCTACAGAGATCCTTTCGGAAATAACATTTTTTTGTCATTGCTAAGCACTTTTCAACAGAGTTTAACAGCTACTGTTCCAAGGAGGTGTTTACATCCAGCTTTAAAAGAATACGGGGGTTCTTCTGTCCCTGCAAGCACAAGGGAAAGCAGCACTGTGTCCTTCTGATACTCTGAGAAGCAAACATGACAGGACATTCTCTGCAGGGTGCAGGGGCAACAATTTTTCTAAGCAAATTCACTTGAAGACTCCGCTGCTCCAGGTCTGGTGTTTTGGGATTTTTCTGGGGGCCTAAATTGTATTTACAGCTCTTTGAGCCTGTTTTCATTCACTCCCCTGGTCTTTACACTAGGGATCAAGAAGCAACAACACACAAAGAAGCTGGTATTAAGGAGGAGTGGAAGGCACTGTTTCCAGCCTTGGAAGTTTATAAACTCCATATCCAGTTGCTTTATAAACAGTGCAGGGGAGGGGAGGCCTTCAAAGAACCATAGCTGGAGTTTTCCTTTGAAGGTGAAATTTACTTTATCATTCATTCTTGTAAACAAAATAACCTATTTAGCTGCAGCGTAGCAATCTGAATAACAGCAAAAGTTTTAGTGTAAACATCTCAGCGATGTGATGTGGAGAAAGAAAGCTTCATTATGCCCTTGATGGCCATGGTGTGAAGGCTTTCACAGCCACCTCGGTTTTTACCCCTCCAAATGCCATGGAGGAGCTCTCCCCAAAGAAAGCCATGCTGTTCCTACAGTGGGAAAGGGGATTTTTTGTTTCAGTTTGTTTTTCTTTGCTATTCATGGTGAGACAGCCTTTGCTGCCATCCTGTAGCTGTTAAAAGACAGGTTCTCATTGCTGCCCAGCTGTTGGACTCCCTGGGCAGGATGATGCAGTGAAGTGCTGGAGTTCCCCTTAGTTCCCCTACTAGGAAGTTTGTCCTGGGCACCATAAATAAACCCCAGGGCAATGATGAAGGCACTGGTGCTGTGATGGGGGGCAGATATTGAAAGGGAATCTTTCCTGAAAGTTTCAGCTGTTGCCTCAAAGCTAATTCACTTGAGGAGTAGCCATGCACGCCTGCTCTCCATCAGAATGGGACTGAAAACGTTCTTGTTAGGGGCCCCAAAACAAAGAGATTTGTTCCAAGGCTGTCAGAACTTCCAGTGAAACACGGCTTGAGTTGGCTTGATGCGAATAACAATGCAGGGACAAGGGCAAAAATCCCAATGTAACATTGTGTTTGGAGATGGAGTTAAACCCATCACCCCAAACAGCACATCCAGCCCCAGCAGCCCATCACACCCCACATATTGCAGAGTCCTGCCACAAATCTCCAGTCTTCATTTCCCAGGAAGATGCAATGAGCCTTCAGGCTTCCCAAATTAAGTTACATCAACCTTAAACAGGAACATATCAAGATACTCTAATCAGATAATTTTCTACCTGAACAGCCTCAGGCAGGATAACATCAGGGCAGGCTCTGTCCAGACCCAAGAGAACATGAACTCCAATGGGCTAGGATCCAGCGTGGAGCCAGGAAACAACTTGAGCAGATGAACACGATAATCAGTGACTGCAGCACTCCAAACCTCCTACCATGGCACACTTTGTGATGGCTCTTTAAATTACACATGGAAGGAGGGGGCAGTGTCTTAACTCAAAGTTATATGGTGTTTCTTGCATGCCAAAAGGAGCAACTGAGGGAAAAGCACAGAAATGCTGCTCAGAAAGTTCTCAGACAGACATGGTACAGATCAGTCCTGCAGGAGAAACTGATAAACACGAGGAGGAGATAAGCTGTATTCTGAGGTGGAACAGGAGGGAGTCAAGGAGATGGGTGAAGGAGATAGAACTGAAAGCAAAAGCAATCAAGTAGACAACTCTGAACAAGCTCTGTGGGAAAGGGAGTTTGTCAAGGCACAAGAGAAGGAATGAGCATAAAAATCAGCGTGAGGTGACTTTGGGCAAGACTGGGCTCTGTGTATGACTCAGGCTTGGGCCTGGCACACCACAGGGGAATAACAACGCCTGACTTGGGATGCAAAGGCCTAGAAAGGACCGAGTCCAACAGTGCAGGTGGAACAAGTGAACTGCTGTCCAGAGGAGCTCACTCGCTCCAGCCCCAGGGAATTCTGGCTGACAGACTGCGCAAGGCTGGGAAGGTCAGCCCAAGATCAGAGAGGACACTGGGAGAGCTGAAGGGACGTCAACAGCGAGGGGGAAAGCGGGGCAGAGGTGTCCAGCTGCACACAGAAGGTACTGAAAGAGGAGAGAGGAGTCACCCAGGATGACCAAGAGGGTACTGCAGTTACAAAAATATGGGAGGGAAGTCAGCAGGAGGAGAAAGGAAGGTCAGTGGGACAACACTTCTTGGAGGGACAGTAGGAGTCAATGCCTGACACCCTAGAGTAGAGCAAGGAACATCCAAGGATGAGAAATGACACCGTGGCAAGTAAGTGGCTGCCCAGGGACATGGAACTGGTTTAATGCCGTATTTTCACCCAATGGTACATTTTCCTGGAAATAAAGCTCTAGATCAGACCAGCCCAACAGTCACACACAAACTGTTCTCTGAAGTGTCACACATCTCAAGACTGGCAGGTCACACAGGGCAAGTGGCAGCCACAGGGCAGGTCACTGCCAAATTTTAAACGCAGAAGAGAAGGTCCTCAGCATCCCAGCAGCCAGGAAACGTGGGCTGCAAAATGCTTCAGCAGAACAGGAGAGAACTGATGAACAAATATTCCAGCACTGTTCAAGGAGAAAATTTAAAGTCTGCACAGAAAAATGCTCAGAAATTATTGGGGGCAGAATGGAAAATACCACCACCACCAAGAGTCAGAGCAAGAGCAGGCTTGTTATGCCCCAGTCACAGTTCTGCTGCCGAGCCTGAGAAGCTGAGCACTGCAAGACCATCAGTGATGACAGGGTTGGGTCCTCCAGCTTATCATTAAGAACTGTTTTATTTAAAAGGTCTTTCCAAGATAACCCCCTCCTCCTACCTCAGCTGGGCCCTGACAGGACAGTATCTGTTGTCCATCTAAACCACCACCCAAAGGAACCACTTGGGGTGTTGCTGCCACAGAGAACAACTAACTCAGAGACCAGAAAAACCTCATTCCTAGCCAAAGAAGAGTTTATCTCGGGAGCAGTTTAATGGCTTAGATTTGAACAAAAAAGAAGTATTTTCAAACAAGTTAAGTCATCTAATGGCCCTTTTCCACTCCCAAATACAGAACAGCCTCACAGCCAGGCTGTTCTTTCAGCACTTGAAAACACCACAGCTGAACACTTTTCCTCCTAGTCTAATACAGGAACATCAGCAGGTGACAGCAGCATCGGGAGCTGAGATCTCATCACATCTCAGCAAAAAAGCCCCTAAAGGAACAGAAATCTTCGCAAGTTGTATTTTTGCCAGGGGACACACAGCTCCCCTATTTCACATTTACAGGCAAAACTGCATGCAGACATCTATTTCCTTCTCCCCCTCTCAGAATTCCTTCATTCCATAAAACAATGCAATCATGATGCAGAGAGAGATGATGCAACTCCAAACACCTCACGAGATCTGCATTTTCAAAGGAATTCGAGTAAGTATCACTAAGTTCAGGTAGTGTCAAAACCTGCTCAGCCAGAAGAAATGCAAAGAGTCAAAGAAATGCAAGGGCTCGGTGAGTGTTAGATCAGTAAAGCCACCTGGAGAGGCAGATTTTTGAACAGAAGTCAATGCAAAGGACTCTTGACTAAAGGAGGCCACGAGACTCACTGGAAGTACTTGGAAGTATTAGCTAATATTTACTGTAAAAGTTTAGCAGATCTTAGAGTCAACCTTCAGCTGGTGAAACTCAGCAGGTGATGATAAATTACTTCAGTTAAGATGATGCAGGTTACATAAGCCACCTCAAACATGTGGTAATCAAAAACCAGAACAGGATTCTACTTGACAGCATCCCAAACAGATGCACTGCAACTCTGAGGAGCTTCAGGAGCCACAGCACTTCATCAGAATCTACAAAATAATTGCAGAGTAAGGATGAAAGCCAAAAGGCTGCTGAGGAATTCCTAAATTACCGACTGACTTTTGTTGATCTACTTTGTGTAAACAGCAGGAAAAAATACTTTTAAAAATGCAAGAAAGGGCATTTCCTATTGAGTTGATTCCCCGTAGTTCTGGTTACCTCACTGATTCTGTCAGGTTCTTGTTTCACACCTGATGCCATGTGCCATGGATGTCCCTCCCCAGCTTACTGTTACCTACCCCCAATTAAATGTTGTTACCTGTGCTCTGACAAGGACCAGAGGCAGCTGGAGGCAGAACCAGCAGGTCTGGGGCACAGCATCAGCAGCCTCAGAGTTTACAAGTACAAGGCACCCTGAAAGACTGATCTCATTCATAAATCTGAGCTTGTATATCATTCAACACCCAGGTGCTAAAATTATTAAACACTCCTCCACCCAGCTGCTATAAAAAGTCTCCTGTAAAACTTCCCTCTAAGGAGGCTTTCATCAGGCAGGGAGGGCAGATGTGCTAAGGAAGGTCCAGTGAAACCAGATAAACTCAGCACATATGGAGGCAAAACAAACTCCAGGCTGGACATCACCTCATTCAAAGCGTGGTTCATGGGAATTCCAGTCAGGAATCCCAGAGCACACCTGCAGCAGCTCCAGGTGTCCATGGGCTGAACAGTCCCTGTGGAGTCGGGAAGCTGGCCTGGATCCTCCCTTTGCTACTTGTCTGGTTGGGATTTGCTTTTTAAGTGAGATTGATGGCCTTTTCCATCTCTGAAGATCAGGCTGGCCCCTGGCCAAGCTCATAAGTCAAATTTTGATGGACTAAGGGGAATTTTCATTCCATTCATTCCAAACTGTGACACGAGACAGCTTCTGCAGGCTGAGCAACTCTGAGGAAGCCAAGAAGGGCTGATGAGACCCAACTGCTGCTGGCCCGAGCAGAGCAAGGAGTGTCCTGCAGCACCCAGAGGCAGGTGCCCCTCTCCAGGGAGAAAGCAGCCTCTTCCCAGCAGCTCTTTAATCCAACACCACATGAACAATTCAAATATTCATAACTATTTAGAATGAGGAAATTAAAATGGCTTAAAGGCATGAAAAGCTTGTTTAAGAAGCATGAATATTTCATCAGCAAAAGCACAAATGAAACCAAGCATTCACATAATATTTCCTCTGCTGGGATTAAATACAGTTTATTACCTCATGGGAAGCCAAACCTCTCCCACCACAACTTCAACCCCAAATATGAATGTTTAAGATGGTGCTCAAAAGATAAGGAAGTCAGTGTAAAAATATCAATGTAATACAGACAGCACCCTTCACTCCAAAACTGCATCTGAGGTTCATCAAGGGAAGAGCAAGAAAGGATGTGGTACAGAGCAAGAATCAAATGGGACCCACATCCCTGCTAAGAATTGTTCCTAATGGATTATAGGGACACCGATTTCCTGAAGATGGGGACAAATTAAAGCATTTGTTCAGCCCCAGAACTTGTGCTTGCTTTTCCAGACCTGAAAAAGGAAAGGAAAACAACCCAGTCTGCAGACACTAAATGGCAGAACAGGAGTTCGGCCTTTCAGAACTTAAAGCTCTTCCCTGGAAGTGCCCAAGGCCAGGGGCTTGGAGCAACCTGCTTCCGTGGAAGGGACATGGGAGTGGAATTGGATGAACTTTAGGGTCCCTTCCAACCCAAACTATTCTGTGATTTTATGATTCTAAAGCATGGCCTCAACTGGCCACATATCTAGAAAAACAACAGGGTTTTTTTGACAGAGGCTCAAAAGGCACAATCCTCACACAACTACCTCAAGAAAATCCCTTTGAGACATCCCCCTGCAGCATTTAAAGCCCAATTCCCCATTACAGTTTGCTTCAACCTTTTTCTAGGACTCCAGCCCAGACCTCAGCCCTGCCTGCACAGCAAACCCTTCCCTAGCACCAAATACTTTCAGCACATTCTCTCAGGAGAACCAGATTTTCAGTATAGATTCTTGATGCCAAAAATATTAATAATCACAGCAAATATTATCTATGTTTCAAATGGACCTGCAAAAAATACAGATCTAGAACTGTTGTCTTAATCTGAAAATGTTGGGGTTTGTGAGATAGTTGAGAAACAGTAGAAAAACCACTTTTGTGTGGTTTTAATTGAACACAGAACTGTGTTTTTATGAAATGCTGCTTTAGGAGGCCGGAAGTCACCACGTGTACAGGGAGACAACTGCAAGGACTATTAACCCACAGTTCTTTGCACCACATCCTCAGGCTCAGGTGGGCTGGGATGACCAGGAACCATCTGAGCAGCAAGTACAGCCTTCCACAGTGGGTTTTGTGCTGGAAGTAATTACAGGATAGGAAAATAACCCCAAATTCATTTTACAATCATTACACATCACCAGATGCTCTCACTGTCTTCCTTTTACACATCCTTGAATTCTTTAATAAAGGTGACACAGAGCTATTGTGTTCCCAGGGGGGATTTGCACAATGCTTATGAAGAATGAGCAACTCACTAGAAATCAGTAGAGGATGAGTCAGGTAGCACCTGCTCACGATGCAGATGTGGGAACACAATCACCACGAGCACACAGCTCACATCAGACTACCCCAAACGCTGCCCTGATGCTGCCCTGTGTAATTGCTTGCTCTTCATTGCATTTCCATGTGGTTTCCCCCTCCTAATGGTTCAGGGGTGCTGGGTTTGCCCACAGTTGGGCCCCCACACGATCCTATTGCCTGGCACAGAGCACATGGGTCACATCTGACTGTCCTGGAACACATCTGAGACCCTGTGAGGAGTAACTGCTCTGAAGTGATGCCCAAAGGCATCACTAAGGCTGCACAACAGATAATTCAAGAACTCCAGCTCCCTCTTCGCATTCCACAGATCCCATTTTTAACGCTCTGAGGTTTGATCTGTTTGTCAAGACAAATGCAAGTGGTACAGAACAGTGAGTAGTCTTTGCAGTGTAATACAAGAAATCACTTGATAAACCAGAATATTTCATGCTGGTGAAAAATAAGCTTTTTGCCCTCTTCCTTACGAGGAAGTAAATTAAAAATGGTAACTTTTACTACTTGAAATTTTCACTATGGCATGAAGAAAATGAGGTGATGCAGCTTCCTGCTTCTCTTACTCAACAGTTTCGTCTACACCACAATTTCTGCAAAAGCTGAGCAGCTCTGGCCACACCAACACTCCCTTTCCACAAGCACCATCTCGCTCCACCTGCTGTGGAATATTCATGGTCATATTAACTCAATACCAGTGAAATAAAGAGTTTTATCAAGTCCAGAGCATTCTCCCATCACTTACAGCAGGTAATACTTGTCTACAGATAAATACCTGCCTGCCAGTGGCAGGACCTGAGAACTGCTGGACACAAAGAGATGCCCTGTTTTAAGGAGCCCTTCAATTAATCTGATGTCCTGTGACTGGAATTGCCAATTACTCCTGCAGCAGTGCAGAGAAGAGCAGGAACTCACTGAAGGGATGATGGGCAATTGCTGACACACAAACCACTCAAATACAGCTGTTTTAATAATTCTGATTTATGAGTGTTCCAGAAACAATTGTCTGTTACAGGTTTGGAGATTACTATAAAGAAACTAAGCTACTGAGTCCACACAGACTGTTCCCATAGTCCTGCTTTTCTTTTTTTTAAATTATTCTGATGACTAAGAATCACAACCAGACCCTGGGATGAAGCGCGCTCGGGATCAAGGAATTCAAGGACAGGATGACTTTTATTTACAATAAAGTGTAACATGCAGTGACTGCTGAGCGTCCAATGAAACATTCATTAAGTAGCTGTAAGACACAGCCATGAAGAGATACCATGATATCCCTGCTGAATCACCACTCAGACCTACAAATAACTGGGCATGAGCGTAGGGGCTGGGAGGTGAGGTAGTAAACTCACATTACATCCACCCACCCACTCATCCAGCCCATGTCAACACCACTAAACTCAAGTACTACACTAATGAAAAGTGCAGCTTCACCATTCCTCTTTTTCCCACTAGAGACATCCTTGGGGAAATATCCTTGCATGCACCGAAACTGGTATGATTTCAATTCCACCCACATCTGGGCTCACTTGGGAACTAAATCCAGCACAGCCCGTCTTGGGTCAGCCAGTGACCCCGAACAAAAATAGCTCTGGCAGAAAGCTGGATTTATGGAATAGGGTGGAGCCCATCCAAGTGTAAACTGAACAAACCCGCCACAGGGACTCGGTGACGGAGGAACAGCAACTCCTTCCCTCTGCTCAGCACAAAGGGGACTCTGCCATCTCCACAAGTGACATAATCAACCCTTGAACAGGTTGTGAGTTGGGTCTCACACAGTTTCCTACGTGTCAGCACCGAGAGTCAATTGCCCTCTCCAGAGCAGTAAAATGTGAGCAGCAGGTGTTGCCTGAGTGTTGTAGAACACCAGCCCAGGGCCACCACACAGCAACACTCGGCAGAGCTCAGCTACTTTACTGAAAGGCCACACTTTTGGGAAATTCACATCAGCTTTCCCAAATGTCCCAGTGCAGACAAGCTCAGAGGCAGGGGATGGCAGCAGCAAGGTTAGAAAAATTAACAGTATCAATTAGCTTCTGACAAAAGCTTGTTCTGCCCACAGCACAGACACCAGATGACCTTGAAGCTCAGGCAGAGCTCATGGCCGGGTGAGAAGAACTCAAGTCTGAACCATTGTCAGAGGATAAGCCGGGCTTTGGGTAGGTTTGAGTGCCAGCGACCAAGGCACTGCAGTTAAACGGGGCCTCCAAGGTGTATCAGACACAGCAGGGATGTCCTGACAACACCCTCAGGCACCATCAGCAACAGCACAGAGAAAAAAATAAATGAAGTTGCACATTTATTGTAAGGATCCAGGCTTGTTCTTCTCATGCTTTCATACCAAATTAGTAAACTCTGTCCCTGCAAGGCACCTCTCAATGGATTCCTAAAGGCAACCAACGTGCCACGTTGATTTTTAAGCTTTCAATCCATTTCCAATACTTCATTTAGATCTCTAGTACACATTAACCAAAGAATAAACCCCCAAGAACAAACTGTGACACATAAGTTTCCTGGTAATTACAAAGATACTGCCTGCAAGCCCTTTCTAATACAATTACAATGTCATGGAGTGTACAAATGAGAAACAAATTTAAACTTTTAGAGGCACTGCAAAATTCATTTCAATCTGACATTACGTTCAAAGCTCAACTCTTCTCATTAGGACTTTCTTATATTCAAACACAAAATGCGCTCTCTGCTCAAATGGAAATGCAAAATATAAAAGGAAAACAGCGTGAAGTATGCTGGTTGTTATTACACCCCACAGAATCTGAGCCCTAACCCTGCAGCACCTCAGGGCACAGGTACACCCTGTAGCTGTGCAGCACAAAAATTCCCAAGCACTCAGCGGCTGAAGCATCCAGATCTCAAAATCTACAGATTTCATCCAGAGGAGGCATCACAATTGTTTGAAAAAGCTTAATTTTCTCCTTCCTCAATAGTTTCAAGCCTACTGAGGGAGCCTAGCCCACCTCCTATCTACTGCCAGAGCCACTCTCAGGTGCATCCAACAACCCCAGGGGCCTGACAAGTGACTGATTCCAACACTCTCCAGAACACAAGCGGCAGGAGAGGAACAGGCAGGAAAGCCTGAGCAGAACGGGGGTGGGACACAGCCAGCAAGTCACATTTTTATCCCAAAGGCTTCCCTCTGGCAATTATCAAATCCTTGCACAAGCCAGGAGCATTAGAGTTTATCAAGAGGAGCCCCCATGAATGTTTTATAACGGAAAGTGAAAAGCAGCCGCAGACTTAGGGTCCCCTGGCCATCCTCTATCAGTGCTGCCCAGGATTTAGTTGTGCTTGAGAGGGAACAGGCAGGAAAATGTGGATCTTCCCAGCACCCACCACATCTACAAGGGAAATAAAACCATAAAGATCACGAAATGTTAACACAGCAAGTCCACACCAGCAAGCAGCTGCAATGCCCCCTCGGGATGGAGCAACCTTGGACTTGGTGACTTTTATTGCTCCTTTTTTTTTTTTTTTTTCCAAAGCAACTTTGCAGAATGTCACGATAGGGGGGAAACCTGGGAGAGGGGCGTGGGACAGGCTGCCCAGAGCAGCTGTGGCTGCCCCAGCCCTGGAAATGTCCAAGGCCAGGCTGGACGGGGCTTGGAGCAACCTGGGATAGTGGAAGGTGTCCCTGCCCACGGCAGGGGTGGCACTGGATGGGCTTTAAGGTCCCTTCCCAACCCAAACCACCCTGTGTTTCTGTTATATAGGGTAAGATCAACAACATACTGTCTAAAAGTAAAGTCTGTAAGGTCTCTTCGCTCCTAAACCATTCCATACTCCCATGAGGGAGGTGGGCACTGAGGCAGGTGAGTCCGGAGGGAGGTGTTCCAGATGGGGGACTGAGAGCCCCCGCAGCGCCCAGGGCTTGGTACACCCTGAGCACCCTCATCCTCACCCGGCTCTTCCATTTCATAGAAAAATCCACACTTTTGTCCGGGTTTGCTCAGTCAGGGAGCAGTAGAGGAGGGGGAGGCTCAGAGAGGGTTTCGGTTCCCTCAGCCCCCTCACAATCCATNCCTCCCCCCCGGGGTGTGGGGGGGGGGGAAGCCCCGCCGAGCCCCGGGGCAGGGGGGCCGCGCCGCCCGCCCCTCACTCACCGCAGCCGGAGGTTCGCCATGAACTCGGGCATAGTGACGGCGTCCATCAGCACGAAGTCGGCTTTGCCGAACTCCAAACTCTCCTGCTCCGCCATGGCGGCCACTGGGATGGCCGAGACCGGGATGGGGGCCGGGCTGGGAGC
>VZRS01008314.1:248-21726 GCA_013398055.1 Ifrita kowaldi
GGGATCCGAGCGGTCCCTGGTGTCAGGGCGGTCCCGGGGCTGCGGTTTGGGTCCCGTCGCGTTGCCCGGGGCTGCGGTTTGGGTTCCCTCGAGGTGCCCCTCGCGGTGGCACGGTACTATGATTTGAATCTCCTCGCGGTGTCCCTCGCGGTCGCGGGGCTGCGGTTTGGATCTCTTCGCGGTGCCCTGGCGGTCCCGGGGCTGCGGTTTGGGTTTCCCGGGGGTCCTCAGGGCTCCCCGCAGCTTGGTTTGCAGCACCCAGTGATGGCCCGAACTGGTGTGATTCTTTGTAGGGTTTTAAAGCGAACCTCTCTCTCCTGAGGCGACCCGGGGAGAAGACGTACACACAGCGCTGCCGGTTGTTTGTTGGGAATTTGCCTGCTGATATCACAGACGAAGACTTTAAAAGACTGTTTGCCAAATATGGGGAGCCAGGAGAGGTTTTTATCAACAAGGGGAAAGGCTTTGGATTCATTAAATTGGTAGGCATTCGTGTTGTGTGTTCTTCCGTTTCGTTCTCGCGATTTGGCGATGTACAACTTAGTTTTCTAAAACTGGGTTTTGAACTTCCCCAGGAATCTAGAGCTCTTGCAGAAATCGCAAAAGCAGAGTTGGACGATACCCCCATGAGGGGTCGGCAGCTCCGCGTTCGCTTTGCCACTCACGCCGCTGCCCTGTCGGTGCGGAACCTCTCACCCTACGTGTCCAACGAGTTGCTCGAGGAAGCTTTTTCCCAGTTTGGTCCGGTGGAAAGAGCGGTTGTGATTGTTGATGATCGAGGTAGATCAACAGGAAAAGGCATTGTTGAGTTTGCATCAAAGCCAGCTGCAAGGAAGGCGTTTGAACGGTGTACTGAGGGGGTGTTTTTGTTGACAACGTAAGTACTTCGCCAGGATTTTTTAGTTTTAAGCTGAATAAAGACTGTAGGATTCTAGTTTTTCAGAATAAAGGCTTTTAGAGGAGTAAAATGAGTATTTTCTGTTCAGCACTCCCAGGCCGGTTATTGTGGAACCATTGGAACAACTGGATGATGAAGATGGTCTTCCAGAAAAGCTTGCTCAGAAGAATCCGATGTATCAAAAGTAGGCACTATCTTTTGATATAAAGAGGGTGTCAGTGATGTTTTAAGTAGTATTGTCCCTGGCACTGAGGAATATGGAAAATTTTTCAGTAACAGGCTTTTGATTTTTGGTTGTATTTCCAGTTCTTGGGGGTTTTGTTCATAGTTAAAAGTAACATAATGATTTGTTTAGTGTATTCACCAAGTGTTACACAAGCAGTTTTCTACATTGTATTACAAAGAAATAGCAGCTTGACAGATGGTTTTGGTGTATGTAGAAACTTGAAAAATCAGACTTAAACTGTTTCATGCTATTGTTGAGAGCTGTCATCTCCCTTAAGGCATGTCTCGGGTTGATGATCCCATTGGGAATTTGGGAATTTACATTCATGGGTTGAAATGAGAAATAAAGTAAAATTTTAACTCATTCCATGGTTAGTATAAACTTTTTGCATGTGGATTTGCCTTATGAGCTGACTACTGACACAAATGAGCGAAGTGTAGAGTAGTATTAGAATAAAGAGAAATCTTTTTCTGTAGCAGCAGGTTTGTGTTAGAATCTGTATATTAAATCTGTTTGTTGTAGGAATTTTGTATTTTCCCAGATCACAAAAGGAAGTGCAGGGAGGGAGATCCAGTCAGTCTTGTTTGGCCTAGGAAGTGTTCAAAATTCCTTGCTTTGATCAAAAATTCTAAGTAGTTTAGAGGCAGCTTGGAGAAGAATGTGGATTAGTACAGCGTTCCAAAATGTTGAAATAGTTTATATTGGTAATGTACGGAAAGCTTTTGAACTTGGTAGTTTTGTTCCATTAATTACTGAATTTTAAGTTCCAGTTTGTTTATATGACAAAACAAACGGTTGGCGTTCAGGCATTTTGAGTACTATTTAGGTGAAAGTGAAGGCTGTTACTTACCTTTGACACAGAGTGTTTCGGCACTGGGAAAATCCACCTCGGTTGTGCCTGCTCGGGCAAAGGCCTGTCTTGTTTGAGGATTTTGCACCTGGAGTTGTCAGCAGTGAGGTGTCTAAAAACAGTTAAGAATGAGATAAACAAGCAGAAGATTTGCTCGGATGTGATAGTGCAGGAGTCTCCATATATGCCATGATAGTTATTTGTATCCAGTGCTGTTATCTCAGTGTGTTAGATGCAGCACTTCCATCACAGCTAGTTCCCTGTCCCGTAGTTGTCAGGTATTCTCAGGGTGCTCTTGATGTCCCCTGATAATTCAGTTATTTTGCTTGTGATCTTGTATTGACCTTGAGTTTTCAGGATTGCCCCCTCTGAGCATCTTCCTTTCTGCAGGGAAAGAGAGACTCCTCCCCGTTTTGCTCAGCCTGGCAGTTTTGAATTTGAATATTCCCAGAGATGGAAATCTTTAGATGAAATGGAAAAGCAGCAGAGAGAGCAAGTGGCAAAAAACATGAAAGATGCCAAGGACAAACTTGAAAGTGAGATGGAAGATGCTTATCATGAGCATCAGGCAAACCTCCTGCGTCAAGGTAATTAGTTCTGAATTCTTACTATTTTTTTGCTTTAAACACTAGCTTAATTATATGGCTGTTTAATGGTTTAGTGAGTAAATTTATACTTCTGACTATGAACTCGAGAATTGCAGAGTTAAAGAGGGAACTGGTAGTTTTTTGGTATTTATATCAGTGGGTATTGGTAAGAATGGTGGTGACACTGGAAGGTACTTCTCTGCCACAGTGCAGCTGAGGCATATCTGATTCAGATATAATTAAAATGTGACATTTTGTGAAAAAGCTGCTCACAGGCTTCATTCCTGCAGACCTCATGAGGCGCCAGGAGGAGCTGAGGCGTATGGAAGAGCTCCATAATCAGGAAATGCAGAAGCGCAAGGAAATTCAGCTGAGGTTAGTTTGGCTTTCATAGGATTTTATTCAAAGTTATGTTTATGCTTTTTTTTCCCCCATTACTTACATATGAAAGTTTTTATTTTTCAAGAAACACCATTGCTGCTTCAGTTTGTGTTTGCGAAATTGAACTGCTGTGTAAGTTTCTCCTCAAATGTTTGAGCATCATAGAGTTTATTTTATTTTTTGCTTGTGTGTAATCATTTAGTGCCTTTATATTGCGGGAGCAAGCGATGGTGTTATGTGTTCAATGTGTTCCACTCCCGGGCTTTAACAGTCTGCTTTGGGGTGATCAGGCAGGAGGAGGAGCGTCGCCGGCGGGAGGAGGAGATGATGATCCGTCAGCGGGAGATGGAAGAGCAGATGAGAAGACAGAGGGAAGAGAATTATAGTAGAATGGGTTACATGGATCCAGTAAGTGACATCGTGGCAGGTTTGGGGTGCATTACCACGTTCAGGAATTGTGTTGATGTGTTTTCAAGGTTGCTGTGTTTTGCTTCCTTTGGGTTGGTGACTGGGCTGTGTTTGTGTAGGGGCAGTGGCAGTAGTTGGCTGTACATGTGCTTTGTGTCTTGAAAAATGTGGATTTTCGTGGTTGATTATCCAAGGTAAAAGGTGTTTTTTCTATGCAGAGGGAGCGAGACATGAGGATGGGTGGTGCTGCCACAATGAACATGGGAGGTAAAGAATCTTTTAAGTAATTACTTCATTTGGCTGACTTAGAAATTGTCAGAATATGATTATATATTTCTCTCTCTTAGATCCTTATGCTTCAGCAGCCCAGAAATTCCCACCTCTGGGAGGTGGTGGCGGCATAGGTTATGAAGCTAATCCAGGAGTTGGCCAAGCAGCCATGAGTGGTTCTATGATGGGAAGTGACATGGTAACGTATCCTGTGATGGCTTTAGCTTAGCACAAGGGAATTGTTGTGGTTGGGAATGAGTTCTCCAGTGTTCGGATGGTTGTGGAAATGTCACTGTTAACTGCTGACTCTCTTATCAGGTGTTTAACAGAGGACAGTGTGGCAGTGTGTAGCACTAGAGTAGCTGATAACCTTTATGGTAGCTTACACACTCAGAAAATTGTTTGTAAGTGAATTCAAATGTGCTCTTCAGCATATTTGCAATTAACTGACTTCAGTGGACTTCGGAAATTCTGCGTCACTGTTAGGCTTGGAAGGATTTTTTATGAATTCTAGAGAATCTGACAAATTTCATCAAAATACTCAATGCGGTAGCTTTTCAGTAATTTGATGTTCTGTATTGATGGACAAGAGAGATTTTTTGTTCTCCTTCCCAATGTGTAACTCTGTTTGTTTTGGCCCTTCCAAGCCTAGGTAGGCTGGATGCATGTTGGTCTGGGTATGCTGTTCAGTCCAAAATCTGCGCTCAGGTCTATTCCATAGCAGATTAACTTAAGTAATCAATGGTAAACAGCATATCCCTTAGTCTGTGCTGATGTTGCTGTAGAAGAGCAGAAATGCTGGTTTTTAGCTTCAGGCATGTTCCAGCTATCCTGGACTGTAGCCGTTTGTGGTTCCTGTCCCCCAAAGAAATGATAGCCCGATCTGTTTTCCCATGTTGGGCATGTCACAAAGGTAGAGCCTCTTAAAGCTACAGCGTATCTCCTGTTCCAAGGTATGTTTCCAAACTGTACTAGTTTTGGCACACTACATGTGTGACTGGGCTTGGAGCCTGCTTGGTGTTCCTACACTGAAGCACCATGGATGTAGATTACAGAAGTGCTTAATGGGCAGGATGGGAATCTGTTGGCTTAGGTGGCGATACCAGTGTGCTTTCACCCTCCTGAAAGGGTGTACACTTGTAGCACAAGCTGAACTAAATGATTTTTGGGCGGGTTTAGGCCTCTGGCTTAATGTGCTGAGCTACCATAGTAGCTTGTTAGATATCTTCTGTTTTATCTTTTTGGGGAACCATATCTTTGGAATGGTAACTTCAGAGAGCATCATTGATTCAGCAGACAGTGCTGTTGGCCTTAAGGTATCTCAATAATCTACTGATATCTAAGCAGTCCCTGAGCTTCCTGTGAGCAGTTAGGCAGTGTGTGGTGGATACTATGTACATGTTTCTCCTGAAAACCATGGTACAGGTGCATGTTGAACTTGTGTAGTACCTGAAATGTGATCTGGTCAAAAGGTGTGACAGTGAGGTGGATTAACTGCCTAGAGTTTCTTAGGCTGGAGATCTCTGCCACACAATGCTGTCACAGTTCCTGGGCTGATACCTTTAAACAGAACTGGAGATGAGCTGAAGCTGCCACGAATTAGGCAGAAATAACCTAAATAATATTTGTGAAACTCCTTTCTTGGGTGCTGACTTTCAGAAGTCAGGAGCTCTGAAGTGTGCATTTTCAGTTGCAGATACTTTTTGTAACAAACCACCTACCATTGTTCTGTGACTCGGTAGTGGGAACCTTGGTTGAAATGAAAATTTAAAGCTCTCTTTGACCTCATCATGTGTAAGTTCTGTAGGTTGAATGCTGATCACACCTAGTAATACAGTAACTGAATGAAGTACATGCAACTAGAGGTACAAGTAAATAGACCTGAAGTCTGCTTTATTGCAGAGTAACTTAGCTGTTAACACCTTGGTGTGAAACCTTTCAATGCTGTTAAGCTGTGAATTTTCCAAGAGCTTGTGGTGAAGGTGGGGTGGGAAGGGAGATACTGCCTGGATGCACACAACCCTCTGTGCATTGCTCTAACTGGAAACACTGAGTGCTTGGAACACGTTTTGCATCTGATGCAGCACCAGCAGCTCCGGAGTACGTGGGGTTTGAACAAGTGCCAGTCTTTGCTCGAGCAGTTGCGTTGGTTAGGTAAAGCACTGGTCAGTAGCTTTTTTCACATTTTTTTTTTTCTTCTTGCAATGCAGTAGTGCTCACAATGAGTTTTGGTACTGCCAAAGGCCTCTGCAGTTTAGTCAGCAGACCGTAGTCTTAACCCCATCTTGAAAAGCACATGGTCTCTAGACAGCACATGCCAGTCGTGGTGAGTAGGCATTCTGTTACATTTGATGAATGTCAGCTCCTGCTTCAGCCAACCGGAGCTGCGTTCTCTCATTAGGCTTATTTGGAAATGACAGTGATGTAATTTGAGCTTTTACTGCACTAAAGGTGAGAAGTTTGCAAGCTATTTGCATTAACTTGGTTGAAAATTTTGCTAGAGCTCATTTGGAAAAGTTGTTAATTCACATCTGCACTAATGCTTACATTTCTAGCACTGCAGGGAGGATCTGTTCTTTGTAACAGATGTATGAGAATGCATCAAGTGGGAACATACCTCAAGGCATGTATTACAATAAACTAATTTTTAAATTACCCTTTTTTCCTTTCTATGTTCCCGGTACCTGTGGATCGGCTCAATGGTGATTGTATCGACGAACCTTGACTACGGAACCTTCTAAAAATATATACTTAACACACATGGACATCAACTACTTATAATGAACTGTTAATTCTGTTCCAATAGCGTCCTGAACGCTTTGGGCAGGGAGGTGCGGGGCCCGTGGGTGGCCAGGGTCCTAGAGGAATGGGGCCTGGAACACCAGCAGGATATGGTAGAGGGAGAGAAGAATATGAAGCCCCAAACAAAAAGCCCCGATTTTAGATGTGACCTGTAGTTTCATTCCAGTTTGTTTTTGTCTGTCTTGTTTAGACACCGACTTCTTAATTCTTGCATTTTAGTAAGAAAGCTACGTTTTTATGGATGTTAGAAACTTACTGACCTAATATTTGTAAGTGGTCTGTTTGGGCGAGTACAATTTAATTATGTAATGCAGTGTTTCAAAATCAAATTTAGCTGTTTTTTTGATGTATAACGTCCCTAACTTGATGGCAGTGTACCTTGTGCCACTGAATTCCCAAAGTGTACCAACCTTTTTTTTACTGTGCTTCAAATAAATAGAAAACTAAATGTAGTAACTCTTCTTGCCAGTCGTGGTTAAACAAAGGAGGCCGAATACCACACCTGCCACAGTAACCCGAGAGCCTCGAGCTGAGGTCGGACTAGACCAGGGTGTGGAACTGCAGTGAAGAGTGAGATCTCTTCCCATAGTGCCTCTCTAGCCAAAGATTGGGTTAAATTGTAGCCGAACTTTGCAGTAGGTGCAGATTTTTTGAGCAGTAATTGTGCTGCAATAAGGAAACAAATGGAAATCTTACAAGTGCTGTAAGATACATTATTTAAAGCTTCACTGCAAGCAGTGCAGTAATGAATTCCATATTTTAGCTATGGGTGGTGGGATGGTAGCGCTTACCACCCTGGCAGTTACTGCTTGGAATCTTTCAAAGACTTTAAGCAGAAGACTAGCAATGGTTATTCTAAAATAAATTCATAGAATGCCTTGTATTGGCTGACTTCCTAACTAAAGGATTGTTAATGTGATATTTATATGCTCTTAAGCTGTCTTGAGATTACAGGATCTGGCCTTGCTCCATATTGTACACCTGCCTGAAATTGCTTGGCAAAAAGACCAGAAGTGTTACTCGAGTGATTAAGGTTAACTTGCTGATGTCCTCATGCTAACAGTGGACTAATTTGCCTAGTTCAGAATACAATCATTTGTATTAGGGGACTGCAGGAACTATTCTTAAATCGTGTAGCTGGTGGGCAAATCCTAAAATCCTGTATGTAAAATACAGCAATCAGCTTGCTTGCATGATGGTTATCGCTCTTTTATTATTGATGTTTGGAGATAATGCTTCAAAAGTAGTATCTGAATCTGGAGTTTTAAGAGTTAATACTACACAGTGCAAATAAACTCCCTTTAAGGTTCTCTTTGTAGAAGATCTGATGAATTCGTTAGTTTGCTGTTCATTTTATTAAGCCCCAGAAGAATTTCAAAGCATTCTGGACTCATTGGTAAGGTAGTTGCTTTGCTTATTATTACAATGTACCAGGTAAGCTGGGAACGTGACTTCCCAGTGTCGAATACCTCGGTGTTAATGCAGGATACATCAACCTGCTTGGCACAAAGTAGGTAAACTTAGCTTGGCTGTACCTTCACATGATCCCCCACCATTGGAGTTCTGTGAATAGCTTTAATCTTCCCAATATCTTTCCATTCCTTCTGCTAAGCATTGGCTAATTCTAAATTTTCTGCTAAATTTTCCCTGTGGTTAAAACTTAAGTGTCAGATTGCAGAGTTTTAGGGTACAGATGTCTGATCCCTCTTGAAGTACTGTTACCCCTTAAATGACAGAATAGCAAGTTGGGAAATGCTGATACAGGTAACACCGACTTGGAACGTGAAGCTCACTAAAGAGCGATTCAGCTTGTCTGGTGAATGCTTTTCTTTTACCCAGAAAAGTTTGGGGGTTGATAACATGCTACAACAATGAATTGCTCTTGAGGAAATTCCAAATTGGCAGTTCATAAACTGCAGACCAAGTATTTGGAAGTTACTTGTATTGGATAGTTTACAAATGAGCAGAATCGATGCAATTTGCATTATTGAAGTGGTTTTAAACAATATCTTTTCTGGAGGGTGTTCATGGGACACCCACAAAAGGTGAAGGTGTCCGAGGTGGGGAATTCTGAACGTGAACATTAAATTAATTTTTTCAGTTTATTTTTCAGATTACATGTCATTCTTTATTAAAAGAGATGCTGGTGCATATCCTAAAGTATGTTCTTTTGTAGTTCTGTAACTTGGAAGAGTGAAGGATGCTGCTGTCTTTGTACCTTACAGAGCTTGTCTTTGGGTACCCCTGTTTTGTACGTAAGCTACTGTTGCTAGGTATTCAAATAGCTGAGCTGCAAAACCATGATTAGTAAATATATTGAAAGATTTGGCGGTTTTCAAAACATCTGCAAGTTTGGTTAAATCTGGCTTTGTTGTAGCTGCATAAGCAGAATTTCTAAAACAAGTTCTGCTTTGAGTTGCATGTACTAAACAGGCGTATGATGAACTAGCCAACTTCTTTTCAAGACCTTCTAAAGATGGTGTCTTAAAAGCTGGCAAACATGTCAACTTTAAAATCTGATAAAAGTTACTAAATGTGGGAGGCGAGAAAGTGACGTTCCTTTGATCTGTTCCTATGAGGTTTTGGACTTTTTTCATAAACTCAGATTTATATAATTGAATCTTTTAAAGTCTTTCAGAAAAGTGCTTTGCTGGTCAGACCTGTTTTTGGATGGTCTGGATCACATAACATTTTTGTACTGGACTTGGAGGACATTGGCTGTTGCAATTTAGCTTGTTTTATCGAAATTGAGCCCATTTTGACACTTGGAGCTCTAAAAACTGCAGCAAGTAGAAACTGGTATCGTTATACATATGTCTTCACACTTTCTCAGAAATGAATACAGAATAATCTTACCTTCTGGTGTAGATACTTTACACTAATCATTTATACAGCTGATGAGAAACTGAAAATGCTTTTGAGATTTTGTGGTATTTTTGTGGTAGACAAATTCTTGGCTTCTCCTTGGCAACCATTTACTGTGGCAGCAAGTTCTTGCTGGAGTTTGAGACTGCAATTTACACTTTAAACTAGTGGCCTGCTACATAACTGCACTTAGCCAGCATTTCTGCAGTTCATAACTGTGAGGAACGTAGTACCACAAATGGCAATGGACATTAGGACCCGGATGTAGTATTCCTGCTTGCTCCAAGATTCTCATTGCCGACTGCGTACAGGTAGGTAACAAGCAATATAATATAACTTGGTGACTTTCTATGTAATCTTATTCTGTGGGTATTCTGACATCACACTTCTGACTGTGGAATTACAGTGCAGCACTCCATACCTGTATGCTGAGCTTGCATCAAAGCTGCGTGGTTTTCGGTTTTAAGCTTTTGTCTCATTCAGAGACAACAAGTAACTTACTGTGGTTCTTAGATGAGGATTTCCAGACCCGATTCCTCTGTACATACGACTTGGCTTGGGTGGATTTTTCTTAGTTCCGATGTAACGAAGATATTCTTAAATGAGCACTGTGGGGAAAAGGGAATGTGATCTTAAACTCACTTGACTAGTTGACGAGGTGCTCTCAGTGCCTAGAAAAGAACACGTTTAAACTTTCTGTAGTGATGAAGTGGCCCATCTGCAGCTCATCCCTGTGTAGAGTCTTGGCTTGGTGGGAATGTATTAGTAACCACTGCTCTTGCCTTGTGTGTGCGCTATGTGAGAGTCACCTCAAACTACTGGTACAAGCAGCTCTGAGACTGATCCAGAATATTTTTGAGGACATAAATGAGTGCTTGATTGAATATCCCTGTGAGTTTCATAAAGCTTATTGGACATCGCAGTAGTCTTTATTTTAACCTTTGATTGACAAGCCTGATACATTCCTCTGCTTTAATTGACAGTGATGAGATTCTGTACTTCTGCCTCGTATAGTCATCTTGGTACGATTTCATTTTTCATCAGTCTTGGGATGTAATTCTAAACTCTTCATTACTAGAACTCCTGACTATAGTGTTCCGGGATTAACGTGCTTGCATTGCCAGTCATCCAGACGTGCTGATCTCCAGCTCTTTTGCATTAGCTCTTGAATCTGAATTTCAATGTCCCGTGTTCCAGCAAATGATCTGGCTCTTTTCTGATACTCAGTTTATTTCACAGGTGTTGTAATGTGTTTTCCCTTGTTCTGCAAAGTTCTGCTTTGCATACTCGTTTCTGGTGTTATTGTCACTTCTGGACCCTTCTTTGTTACCTTCCAGGCAGGACTCTTGCTGGTGAACAGGGATCTGCTGGACAACCTTGCCCTCTGCTGTAGCCACCTTTCCATGTTCCATTGAACCCTTGAAGTAGCAGCTGCATCATAAGATAATGTCAACAAGTCTTTGGTTACACCACAGCGAGTGTAGCCCATGCCAGCTGGTCACAGAGTGACACCTTGTCACAAAGTCAGTTTGGCTTTTGATGATGGTTTACCTTTACCTGTGACTTGAATCCATTTTGTGATGGCTCATCCTTACCTGGGACTGGGATCCAGTAGCAAACCTGCTGGCAGCCGGCGTGCTGTCAGGTACCAAAACTGAATTAATGATCTTAAACCATTGCTCAAGATCTGACTTAAGTTTTTCCACTGTGTTCTGGATACTTGACTTGCAGGAATGTCATGAAGGGGTTATTGGCACATCTGCCTCATTCTACGTACTTGAACTAAGCAGGTTTTTGACACTCTTAGAGCAAGTAGTTTGTGACTGAACCATGGGGCTCAGACCAGCTCTGGCTGCAGTAATGAAACTTGGTGTGGTAGCAAACTTATCATGTCTGCTCTAAGTCAGTCTGTAATAAGTGGGTACAAGAAATGACATTCAAGTGCTTGCATTGTGTTTCATCTTGGTTTTATCTGTGTGTGAAATACACTTTTTCTCAAAAGCTTACCTGAAGCTCAGAAGTGTGGTGTCAGAATACATATGCGTACTGCTAGGCCCTCCGAGCAGAGCCTGGTGCTGGCAGGAGAGCACAGCACAGCGTGGATGGGGCTTTATTGTAACATTAAGCATACAAAGTGTTGATTTGCTTGCAGTTCTCCCCATAGCTAAACACTGAGGCCTGTGAGTAGTTCTAGGACTGGAGCAGTAATGGGGTTGCATGTCTCTGTTAATCATTGCCAGCTGCAGTGACATGATCAGGAAGGCCAGTGTTCTGTTCCATTATGGTCAATGAGGCTGAGCATGTTGGGAAGGATGCATCCAAGTATGCTGCTCTGGGGAATCACTTGGCTTCTTCCACTACCAGCAAGTTTTGGAATCAGCTAATTAGCTTCATATTTTTTTCACTCTCCATACCGGCTAGTGGGGCTGTTAAATAGCTGCTGCCTGGAAAAGGAAAAAAGGGAGGATTGGCCTTCTCCCACCTGTGTCATTGCTGCTAGGTAATGATTGACACGTTAGGACTTGGCTGTGCAATCCCGCAGTGGTCTGTGAACACCCCATCTCTATAAATGTTGCTTCTGAACACCAGTACTGAAGAGCTAACTGGGGAGGGCTGGGAGGAGTGTGGCTAGCAGGGAATCTGCAGTTTTCAAAGGATGCACAAAGATATAGTATCCCTTATGCATGGTGTTTTTGTTGCTATGGCAGAGAAAACGTGCATAACTCTCCTGCTCCCGAGGGCCGTGAGGAAACCCAGGTGGTGGGTTGGAG
Source organism: Ifrita kowaldi (assembly GCA_013398055.1). Lineage (NCBI taxonomy): Eukaryota > Metazoa > Chordata > Aves > Passeriformes > Cinclosomatidae > Ifrita > Ifrita kowaldi. Next base: position 12,307 of record VZRS01008314.1, read on the forward strand.
ACTAAAGCCTGAAGTTGTCCCTGCCTGCTCAGATCATGCTGTGCCCATGGTGGGATCTGCCTCCCAACTGGAGCTGTGCAGAGCCTTGCACCACATCCCCAGCTCCCACCATTGCAGGCTGCCCTCAGCTATAGTAAAGGGGGGGGTCTTGAGGAGGGAAGAACCTTGCTGAGGATAAAAGCAGTGACAGTGCCAACCTTTAGTGTCTGCCTTTGGCTTCTGAAGCACTTGTAGGCCTATAGAACACGAGGGCTCCAAGAGGCCAGGGCCACTGCACACCCCCAGGAAGGGGTAGAGAGGGGGCATTGCTACAGGAGACAAATAGGGTCATAGAGTTAAAGTAGCTGACAAAATTAATGCCTTCACATAAGGGATAGTATACCTCTGGCTGCAATCAAACCTCACTGTGCTCAGACTGGGGTTATGGTTTGTGCTCAGGATGCAGTTCTTCAGGCAACTGCCTGTATATTCCTTCAGCTCTTGATGAATGTTTAGGCTAGCCTATTTCTGCCCCTTATTCTTCCACGTAATAGTTTGGAATAATTGATAAGTTCCCCCTCATAACTAATCAGTCCATGTATGTTAAATCCTTATTTTTAAGTTAGTTTTGAAACGGTCACAATTTGCTGTGTATGACTCTAATAACTTCAGTTGTTATCCTTTAGGTGAAGATGAAAGCTGAGTGACACCGGAGTGCTCATCCATGGGAAGTAAGTATTGCTTTTTTGTCCTGGATGGATGGAATCATAAAGATTTCTGGGCACTTGGTGTTCAGTCACTGAGTGCCTTTGAATTGGGGAACACTGAGAAGTTGGGACGCATGAATACGTTAAATGTGTAGGGTAGAACATGGTCCCTGCTGTCACGCTGTGGGCTTGAGCACCCTGACTCCATCTGGGCTTGATATCTTGGCAGCAGTGGCTAAAAATACCTTTCTAGATGTGGGTTTGTACAAAAGATTTCACAATCACTGTGGGTATAATAACTTGGGAATATTTTTCCAGTTGAGGAGTCGAACATGAGCACATCCAGCACGGTGCCCAGTGGTGTGTGGAAGGGACCAAGGGAACGGGTGGACAAGTAAGTAGTTGGTGTCCTTACGCTGCTGTGAGGGCTTAGTAGCCCATCACCCTGTGTTGGGTTATGTAATTCCTGCCTGAAACGTGTGATTAATCTCAATTTTATATGAAGTTTCTGAATCTCGCTTTTGTAGAGCCAAAATGTAACCGTTGTCTGAGGCTTTTCAGCCCTGCAGCAGCAAATAAATTCTGTCCTTTGTGTGCTGCAGGTGGTCAAGCAAGAAATGACCAGTCCTGCACTCAGGCTGCAGTTGGCGATTGTCAGCATGGAAAAAGGAGAATAGAGCAGCTGCTTCTCAGATGTTAATTCAACTAAACCTTGTTAAAAAGCTATTTTGCTGAAATACTTTAACACTGAATTTAAAAAATAACATAGTGTATAAATCAGCATGTACAGGAGCACAGCAGATAGCAGTTCAGGGAAATAAACCAACTTGAAGAGCTGGAAATAATGACATTTTCCCTCTAACTTGCTGCTAAACTGCAAGGGGAAACTTCAGGTATTTAAAATCTTGTTTGAGGAGCAACATGCTGAGTACCTTAATTCAGGAGTCACAGGTAAGTAACGGTAGACCTGTAAGGTGTGAAGCCAGTGGGATTCAGTCGGTGAATTCCTGTTGAATCCTGTGTGGTTTGTCATTTCTGCTCCTTGCTCTGGGGTAGGAAAACACACAAAGCTATTTCTGATCTTAGAAATACATGAATTATGTTCATTTAATCTCAAATCTGATATGAGTACTTGAGGATATTTGGCAGGCACATGGCCTGTGGTTCTGAATGGTGATTCCATGTCACGTAGTTCCTGCTGTTTTCTGTCTTTCTTTTGCAGTCCTTCTAATTGTGTGCTTTGCACTTGCAGAAAAAGAAGTCTGAGTGCAATGAAGAGGAACCAGGAACATACAGCTCTTAAAAATAAAATATTTAAATACTTTTATAAATGACTTTTGTTTTATTCCGGAGGCTGTTCAGTGAGTAAGCAGTCTGTCAGTGTGGAGTGGTATGGCTGGGTTTGAGAAACAGGAATTTCTGGAAATTTCACTCATTCCTTACTCCCATTTTGAGTGTTACATAGTTCTGTGTCATAGAATTCCAAATGTTTACCGGCGCCTGGTTGGTTTTTAATAGCTTTCTTGGTGATGACTGCAGTAATTTAACCTGAGATGCCAAGAATTAGAGTTCTCTAGAACCCAGAGCAGTGCTGGGTTTAGCTCTTGCAGCATGAATTGCCATGGTTCGTGTTGCTTCACTTGATGCTTTGGCAGCTGCACTGTGCACATACGTGGTTCATGCTGTCATTCATTAAATATAATCCTTTGTTTAAATATCGAGTTGTTTAATACATTAAAATACACCGGTGGTGGTTCTGCTCATTGTGGCAGGGTTTGCTCCTGCAGTGGCACGAAGAGTTGTGAACATTTGGCTGGGACCTGCTTTGCCAGATTAGAAACATGAAAATAAATTGAATTTCATGTGGCAAAGTGGTATGAAAAGCTTGAGAGGGGTATGAATGCCTGGGAGTGCTCGTGGCAGGGAGGGTTGGTGCTGCACTGGGAGCTGCTGCTGTTTTCTCTCAGGCAATCAGGTGCTGGGTGAGGGCAATCGGAGGCGTTTCACTCTGATTTGATGACTTCGTGGTATTGTCTGCATCCTTAAAAGGCTTCAGCGAGGTTTGTGGCTCCTCAGTAGCCCTCCTGCAGGGACTGGGGTTCAGTGTCTTTGTCTCCACAGCTACTGCAGCTTGTGCAGCCTTTTTTCTTCAGATTCTATTGTTTTCCATTAGCTTGTCCTCATTTCCCCTGTTGCAACACTGGCTGCTTGCTATGTGAAACTGTTCCAGCATTCCATGTGCTGAACTTCACCACCTCGACTCCCTTCTGTGAGCAAACCACAGCCTGTGTTCTGTAGGGACGGGTTGGGTTTTCCCTGGCTGTTACTGTCATTTGGGCTGTCCTCTGGCTGGTGAGGCTGATACCTTGTTCTACCAAATAGTTCATTAAGTAGCTTCTGTAATCAATAAAAAACCAAAGGCTGAGAGCTTGAACAATATCCTGGGAGCAGTGACGGCTGCCCTGATGCCACAGCCCTGCATGTGCACCGAGCTGCTGCAATCCCTTTTTCAGGGTTTGATCTTTATTTTTTAATTCCTTTTCAACCAAGGAGCTTTCCAAGCCATGAAGGCCTGGAGCCTGCCCTGGCCCGTTGCTCTGTGTCATTCCATGGTGTGCCAACCCGAGCTCCAGATCATGGTGAGCAGCTGAGGAATCATGTGCTGCCAGGAGTAAAAATAGTGTCCCTGCCACTGGACCCTGTCCAACCAGTGCCCGTGGCAGCTCCTGCAAAGTGCTGGCTGAGCTGGGGTCGGTGCAGGTCCAGGCTGACCGTGCTCTCTGTGCTTCCTCGTGCCTGGAAAACACTTCGGGCTCTCATGATTTATTGGCATTAAAAAAATATTTCCACTTGAATTGCACGAACGTCAGCGCCTGCGGCTGCCCTGGGCCTGGCTCTCGCCAATTCGGGGCTGCCCTTCCTGCGAGGCTCGGCCTGTGCCGGTGGCTGAGCAGCGCAGGCGGTGACGCAGAGGCCTGGGGAGCGCGGCTGCCTCCGTCACCTCAAAGCGGCTTCCCTGGGGCCAGAGCATCCTCGCTGCTGCCGCCTCCTCGATCTGCTCCTGCCTGCTCCCTGGAGCTGAGGCCAGCACTGCCCATACCCTGCTTGATCTGTGCTCCCCGCAGCCCCTCGCACCCCAAGACAGAGGGTGTTGCCGTGGCTCACACCTGCTCAGAGAGGCCACGAAGCCCCAGCTGTGGGATTTGTTGCGGGGGGGAGGGGGCTCCCCTTTTTCCTCCAGTTCTGTTTTGGTGGGAGGACGGTGCTGCTGGCGGNGGCTGGGGAGCGGGGCCGGGCCGCTCCGCCCCGCTCCGCCCTCGGGCCCGCCCGTCCCGCCATGGCGGCGGCCTTCACCGGCCTCCGTGTCCTGCTTGGGCTCTTCTTCTTCCTCACGGGCGCCCTGAAGGTGTCGGATTGGCTCTCGGCCGACCTGCACCGGCACATGGTGAGCGCGGCCGCGGGCTGGGCGGGCTCGGGGGGCGCAGGGCCGAGCCCGGGGGAAATGAGCAGGTTGGGGGCAGCGGTGCAAGGAGCACTTTGGCGTGCAGGGTTGAGCTCCGGGGGAAAGGAACAGGTTGGAGGGCAGGGTTGAGGCCCTTGGGGTGCAGGGCTGAGCTCCAGGGGAAACGTGCAGGGCTGACCCTGATGCGGTGCGGGGCTGAGCCTTGAGTGAGAATGAGCAGGTTGAGGCTGCAGGGGTTCAGGGTGGAGCACTTTGGGGTAGGGGGCCGAGCCCTTAGTTGTGAGTCAGCCAGAGTCCCTTGGAACGCAGGGCTGATCCCCCTGGGGGTAATGGGCAGGTTGGGATGTTGGGCTACAGGGCCAAGCAATTTAGGGTGCAGGGCTGATCCCCTTGGGGTGCAGGGTTGAGTTATTTAAGGTGCAGAGCTGATCCCCCTGACAGGGCAGGGCAGAGCAGAGCCACTGGAGGGGCTGTATCCCCCCAGCCCCAGGCTCAAGGCTGCCTCGCTCTCCTCCCACCCTTCCCAGGCGTCGGAGTTCGTGCGCTTCGCCAAAGTGTTTCCCCTGAAGGAGCTGGGGTTTGTGCCGGAGCCGGGCGGGTACCTGGCGGCCGTGGGCTGGGTGGAGGTGACGGCGGGGCTGCTACTGGCATTTGGGCCCCAGCTGCTGCAGGAGATCAGCAACTTCATCCTCAGCGTCGTCATGATCGGTGAGAGCCGGTGGGCGCCCACTGCCCTTTGTAGGGTCTTGGGACACTCTCAGCCAGGGGCCCCCATTCCCACGCTCTGCTCCTTGCCCAGGTGCCATCTACACGCTGCTGGCGCTGCGGGAGCCACTGGCCATGTGTGCCCCGGCCACCCTCTGCCTCGGCCTCCTCCTGCTGCTCAACGTCCGCGGGTACCCGGCCGCCCCTCGGCCCAAGTTCGAGTGACCAGAGGTGGGAAGGACAGACGGCTCGGGCGGTGGGCAGCAATGCCTTTATGGTGTTTTCAGGGACGGCATCGCATCCTGCAGGGTAACTTGCTGCTGAGACACAGTGTGTCCTCTACTGCCTCTGCCAGTGACTCTGGTGCTGGTTCTCCCCACACTGTGGGACCTGGGCCAGTGCTGTGGGACGGTGGCCATGGCACCACTGTGACACTGCTGTGGCGCTGCTCCAGCAGCTCCATTGCTAAACTCGCAGAAGGTGTCCAGCTCTTCCCAGTGTTTGGCCACACTGAGCAAGGGCTGGCTCTGCTCTCTCGGGGGCTTTCAAATTTTGGAATAAAAGCTCTTGTTTTTCACATTTTGCCTTCCTGTTTATTTCTGCCTCCCCCCACGCTAAGCCTCGGGGGCTAAGGGGATGTCCTGGGTCTGGAGGACCCGGTCCCTGGGGACAGTGCCTGGAGACAAGGCCTGGGGACATGTGGGAGCTGGCACGGGAGCTGGCACAGAGGCAGATGGACAGCAGGGAGAGCCCATCTGGGGTGGGATCCCTCAGCCACCCGCAACCACCCAGCGATGTGCCAGGCCCCTTCCTGCACATCCAGGGAGTGACAGGAGTGAGTGCCCAGGCAGGCATGTGCTTTTGGTGGATCTTGCTCCCACAGAGAGCCACCCTCTGCCACCCCAGATGGGCACAGCACACACGGGATGAACCACAGTTCATCTGAACCCGGTGCATCTCCCGGCAAGGGGGCTGGGATAGCTGTGTGGGGAGTCTAGCTGTTGGGATGAGCAAGGGGTGTAAGATGCCCCTGTACCCCCGGTGGGACCTGAATTACCTTGGGGTGACCTCTTTGGTGTCCTAAAGGAACACACACAAATTGCAGGGCCACACAAAGCAGCGAGTCAGATGCTCACAGAGCTTGGGCCTGTAGGGCTGCTTCCCCTAAAACCAGCTTTGAAGCCAACAAAAGCACAAATAGCTAGGAGGAGGCAGATTCCTGCTTTGATGCCTTTGGGGCATCCCTCTTCTCCCCAGCTGCCGGGTGCAGAAACTTGACCCTCTGCTGCTTTCATCCAGGCGTGGGTGGGAGAAGGGGCCTGGGAAACGGTATTAGATGTGGCTGGGGGCACGCGGGGGGGTCAGCCAGGCCAGTACCGGCCACTCCTACGTGTGCCCAGCCCCGTCAGCCGGCGCAGGGGATCTTAGGGTGGCTCCAGCAGGGAATCCCCCGTTACATACACACACAGGTGCTCTCCCCACTCCTGCTGCTGTCCCACAGGCACTGAGACACACAGGGGGGCTTGGGATGGTGGGTGGGCGCCAGGCAGCTCCTGCCTCCCCCAGCACTTAAAGCCGTCCCCAGCCTGGCTGGATCAGAGTGAGGAGCAGCCGGAGGGAACACAGCCGCTCCTGCCCGACCTGGCAAGGTAAGTAACAATCATGGTGTGGGCGAGATGGAGGATTCACTGTGCTAACAATGGGGAAGGTGGAGGAAAAGGGGACCGCTGAGGGANCACCCGAGGGCTAGGGGGTCCCTGTCCGTGCGGGGCCGGGACTGGGTGGACCGGGCTGAATCGGGCAGGGGCCACAGCGGAGAGGGGCCGGGCACGGAGAGGGGCCGGGCCGGCCTGGGAACGGGGCGGGGCCGGGCTGGAGAGAGGCCGGGCTGGGAGCGGGGCCAGGCACGGAGAGGGGCCGGGNGGGTGGGCGCCAGGCAGCTCCTGCCTCCCCCAGCACTTAAAGCCGTCCCCAGCCTGGCTGGATCAGAGTGAGGAGCAGCCGGAGGGAACACAGCCGCTCCTGCCCGACCTGGCAAGGTAAGTAACAATCATGGTGTGGGCGAGATGGAGGATTCACTGTGCTAACAATGGGGAAGGTGGAGGAAAAGGGGACCGCTGAGGGATCCAGAGGCTCCCTTGAGGTCCAAATGAGATTCCCCAGGCTCAGCAGCTTGTGCTCTCCGTGCCTCAACCCGGGGCTGGGTGCTATGTGTGCCGAATCCAGCCCTGCTGTGCTGGAAAACACCGGCTGGTGACTCAGTGCCTTCGTTGGCGAGGTGTGGGCAGGCAGTGATGGGAGGTGAAATAACTGCAGCCCTGGATACAGCCACTGCAGCACAACGTGGTTTTCCATGGCCAGGACCAGAGACAAACCTGCCTGTGCAGCACTGGGGGGCATGGGGGGGATGCTGGCCCCGTGCTTGTACCCCCTGTCCATACCTGGGTCTCTCCATTCTGGAGCTCACTGAGCCAGTGGGTGACTTCCTCATGCCTGGCTCCATGGGGAATTTGGGGTGCTGGGAGAGGGCTGGGGTGGGTGGCCCCGCAGGCACGTGCTGCGTGGGAGGTGTTAAGCCCCGCAGCTGCTGACTGGAGCCAGCACGGCACCTCCGGGTGCCTCCAGCCACAGTTCTGTCCCTTGGCTGTGCTGCAGCTGTGCCTGCCGCTCCCTGGGAACTCTAGCTGGGCTGTTGACAGTGGCCTCTGGGCTCCCTTTTGGCATGGGGGGACATAGCTGGGGTCTCCTCATCTCCTGTGGAAGCTGAGCCCTTCCAGCAGATGATGGCATCCCCGCGGGGCCCTGCCTCCAGCGCCCAGCAGCTACCGCAGGTGCCGGCCAGAGAGGTTGTCCTGTCTGGGTGAACGTCCCTCCCCTGTCCCCGAGGGCTGTGCCACTGACTGTTCCCCATCTTTGCAGGAGCCCGGGATGAACGGCTCGGTGCCGGGACTGCTGCTGGTGGAACACCCTGGCGAGTGCTTGCCCAGCAACCCGGTGCAGTTCGTGCTGGTGCCTGTTGTCTACTGCCTGGTGCTGTGTGTGGGGCTGCCAGGCAACCTGGTGGCATTGCTGGTCTTCCTGCAGAGTGTCAAGGTGAGGAAGGCCATCCGCATCTACCTCATCAACCTCACGCTGGCCGACATCCTCTTCAACCTCACCCTGCCCCTCTGGATCCACTACTACCTGGCCGGGGGGGACTGGCTACTCTCGGAGGCCGCCTGTCGCCTGGCCGGGGCCGCCTACTACCTGGCGACCTACAGTGCCATCACCTTCATGGCGCTCATCAGCTTCAACCGGTTCTGCGCGGTGCGGGCGGCACGGCGGGCACTGCCGCTGACGGGGCCCCGTGGCGCCGCGCTGGCCTGTGCCCTGGCCTGGCTGCTGGGACTGGGCTGTGCCGTGCCCACCCTGGCCACCCACCAGACCTTCCCCACCCGCGCCGGGACCACCGCCTGCTTCGAGCAGCACGGGCGGCAGCGGGGCTATGCCTACGCCATGGTGGCCTTCTTCTCCGCCACCTTCCTGGTGGTGCTGGGCACCTATGCCTCCATCGCCCGGGCACTCTCGGTGCCCGCTGCAGCCTCACCAGGCTCCCACAGGCAGCAGGCCCGTGCCATGGTGCTGGGGATGCTGCTGATCTTTGTGGTCTGTGTGGCCCCCTACCACCTGACGCTGGCCCCCTGGGTGGGCAGCCAGCCCCCCACACCCCTCTGTGGGCCCCCCGACACCCTGGATGTGCTGCACACACTGAGTGTGGCCCTGCTCAGCCTCAACAGCTGCCTGGACCCCCTCATCTACTGCTTCTCCATCCGGCGCTTCCGCGCTGACCTGGGACGGACCCTGCGCAAGATCGGCCGGTGCTTCCCGCTGCCCCCGCCGGCCCCCCCCGGAGCAGTGCCTGGCGCCCGAGCTTCCTCCTTCACCTCCTCGTAGCAGGGTGGGCACCAGGGTCCTGCCCCCGGCTGCTCCAGTGCCACAGTCCCGGTGGGATGTGGTACCTGTTGCCAGGTGAGGCATCGGGAGCAGCGTGGGGGGAGCTCTGGCTTCGTGCACCCCCCTCCTCCCGCCCTGCTCTGCTCTCTGTGCATTCCCACGCACCCACAGCTCCTGCTCAAGCACAGATCCTGCCCCCCGCATTGCAGGCACTGGGAGGGCGTCACTGACACTGGGAGAGCGTCATTGGCACTGGGAGAGTAGCACTGGCACTGGGACTCGCCTAGCAATGGGAGCTGAGCCATAGTGGGGTGTGGGAAGACAGGATGGAGAGGGATGCTCGGCGGTTGCTGTCGTCTCCCGGGGGTCTCCATCCTGCAGTAACATGCATGACCAAAGACCCCCATGGCATGAGCTGGGCTGCCCAGGGGGCTATTCGAGGCCCCGTGGCCAGTTCTGTCGCTCAGTGTCCCCCAGCCTCATGCCTACACCCCTCCTGCTCTGTGCCAGGATTAAAAATGAATGAGCCAAAGGCTTCCCCGGTCTCTTCGCTGCTGGGTGCCTGTGCCCCTCACCAAGCAGTTCCTGTGCCCCGGGGAGGGCTGGATATGGGGCAGCCCCGGCTCCCGCCGC